>JAHPZR010049753.1:0-20000 GCA_019787425.1 Platygyra sinensis | reverse complement strand
TAAATATTGTTAGATGAAAACAGTCAATGATTTTGCTTCTTAGTTTGCAACTTTTTCGCTTCAAAACATTACCGGTCTAGATGCCGGTCTAGATGGGAAAATCTAGACCGCGGTCAATATCCATTTCAGTCAATCAAATTCGTGAATTTGGTACTTTCCAGTCCTTGCGAGACACAGCCATATAATAAATGCTCATCTCGCACGTGCGAAAGTAATTGCCACGTGCTGATTGGTTGTTTGTTTGTGACCAACCCATGAACCCTGCTTAGTCTGTATTGTTTTGGATCACCGAGGTGTAAATTTTCTAGCTGCAGTTGTAGCGAACATGAGAAGCGGTCACGTTACCGAAATAGCTAACTATAGTCATCCCCGTCTTAACTATATTTAGTAGCCCAGGTGTGACCTCAGCTAATGTCATTTTCTCAAAAGCGCCACACGGGTTAAAATTATAGTTACAATTAAATGTAGAAAATTTCATGAATATATGAGCCAAAGTTTTTGATATACTTTATGCGAATTGCTGTACTAATTGTTATTATAATTTCGGATCTTTCTGTAGCCTGCGAACAGGCTCCCGGTTCGGTTGGTTTAGGGCGAGATAGACGAGTGTAGTCTAGGGCGAACGGGACGAGCCGAGAGCGGTCTGAATCACG
Organism: Platygyra sinensis; assembly: GCA_019787425.1. Lineage (NCBI taxonomy): Eukaryota > Metazoa > Cnidaria > Anthozoa > Scleractinia > Merulinidae > Platygyra > Platygyra sinensis. The sequence goes on along the minus strand of JAHPZR010049753.1, from coordinate 19,347 downwards.
ACTCCCACTCGCTCGCCGAATTTTTTTTTCCGACCTCGCCGGGAGCCTGTTCGCAGGCTAATCTTTCTGCAGGTACCGGAGTACAGATTACGTAAGCTTACGTAAAACAAAAGAAATAAAAGACAGGAAACAAAACAACTCCAAATAAAGACTAATCCCAAGTGACCCAGAATACGAAACTTTTAGGTACCTGCAGATGTATCCATAATTTCAACCGTGTGGTAATTTTGAGACTTGGAACAAAGAAAACATGTGTGCTAATGTTCGTAATAAATTGAAATTTGCCAAGATATGTAGAAAAGACCTATTATGTATGAAAATGCAAGAATTTTATCATACTGGCACTTTACGCATGATTACCCCGAAGCACTATGAAGATTACTGCTATCCAGCTACTGGGCTCATTCTGGGGACAAAATTCACATGCTTAACTTTTCCGAAGGTGCGGAATTCTAACTGCTACTTGTTCCCCCATATTTAAAGCAAATGGTGAGTACCTGTTCGAAGACCACACGATGAATGGAAGGCAAAACACTTCAATGAAACTTGTCAGGAAAAAGTTCAGGTACAGGTTTCCACCAACATTAGGGGTGCTGAGGTAAACACCATAATAAACCATGCCAGATACGAACCTTGAAAGTAAAAAAAGCAGCAACCACTTATTTTATGACCAGGCCTTTGGCAAGGCTATGGCAAACTGAAAAATAGTTAGAAAGTCCATAAGTGTACAGTGACTCTTTCCCAAACTTGCACACATATATCCCTAACTTAAAAGAAAGACTTCTTCTTCCGCGCGCAGACCTCAGTGGCAACTGAACTTAATTAATTAATTAATTAATTAATGATTTCGTCACCCATACAAGATAACTTTACAACTTAGCCAAACCTTACTATTTAAATGAATCATCAGCCGTTCAAATATTCGTACTTGAAACGAGGAAAAACAGTTGATAAAAGTCTCAACGCTGGCAACAACAAAATAACAACATTGAAGCAATAGTAACTACTGTACAATAACAACAACTTAGGCCCCGTCCACACTAATCCGTTTTCAAACGAAAACGAAGTTGTTTTGCTCCGGATACGGCTATCGTCCACACTACAATGCCGAAAACGATCGGCGAAAACGGAGCCATTCGAAAACGCTCTCCAGAGTGGAGCGATTTGAATCGATGCTTTTTGAAAACACTGTTTCCTAGTGTGGACCGAGAAAACGATGCTATCTGAAAACGGAGACATCATCAAAACAGACACGACCGGGCGCCAGACCACTCGACCGTGAGTGTCAAGAATGGCGCTTGTGTCGAGTTCATTTGAACATGCGCACTGAGTATAAAAGCGTTTTCAAAACGGATACGGCGTTGTAGTGTGGACGGGCGAAAACGATACGAAAACGATAAGTGTGGACGCAAATCTTTTTGAAAAAGGAGCAAAACAGCTCCGTTTTCGTTTGAAAACGGATTAGTGTGGACGGGGCCTAAATATTCCCAAATGATGCGTACATACCAAAGATACCATGACAGCAAAGACTTGTGGGCCATCTGTTTTGACGAGAATAGGTCACGCAAATCTCCCATTCTAACCTGTTTTTCTGGTTCGTATTGAAGTTTCTCTTCCGGCATTTCCTTGCCGTTTACCTCGGCGATTCGGTTGAGAATTACTTCAGCCTCTTTTAGCTTTCCTTTTAATACCAGCCAGCGAGGAGATTCTCTGGTGATGCTAGGACGTGAAAAATTACCCCCCAAGTTTAAATACATTCAAATTTTAAAATATTCCTTCAATTCTCTAGTGAAGCGGCATTTGAAAACAAAGGTTAAAATTTTAACTGGTAGATCTCGGATGAATTTGTTTTCAGATAACTAAACGAAACTTATTGCACCCGTTGAGAGATACGTCTGGTCGAAAGCTCCTTTACATCTAACAGTCGTATTTCAGAAGATTGTAATAGGATGTCCACAGGCTATATATCTGTATAAAGATATAATTGCAGATTTTTATATTTTCCTCTGCATGTATATATTTTTTGTATGATGAGCACTCTTTGGGGAAGGGAAAAAGGTCATTCACTGTTTTTATCCATTTCTACCTATCTAAATAAAGATCTTTCAGGAGAGAGTTAAAAGAGCACGTTAAAATTATCAATTTGGAAGAATGTAGCAAGTTAGAACGATCAATTTAGAAGAAAAACATTGCAAAGCAAATAAAAATTGGTTTTCCTAGCAACGTAAACACTTACAACCATCCGAGGACAATGGGAATGCCTGGAGCTCCAGTCACGATGGCCAATGTTCGCCAGTCACGAATAAGGTATGCAAGAAGAGCCAGGAACACCAGAGATAAGGTCCAACAGTACCACAATGACACACCAATCAAACTACGGTGACGAACACCAACCATTTCCGTCACTAACACGTAAATACCAATGCTAGCTCCGCCTGCAAATATGACGACAACTCAATGAAGAAGAACAATAAGAAGAACAAGAGCAAGAACAAGAAGAACGAGAACGAGAACAAGAACAAGAACAAGAAAGAACAAGAAGGTAACAGCCAAGAAGGAAAAAAAAGAAGAGGAGGAGAAGGAGAAGAAGGAGGAGGAGGAGGAGGAGGAGTAGTAGGAGGAGAGAAACCGGGGAAAGGGGGAAGAGGAGGCCGGAGGAGAAAACGGGTATAAGCGACCAGGAAGAGGAGATAAAAGTAAAGACGTCATATACAGTACGTTCAACAGGAAAACTATTTTCCTTTGGACCGCAACTTATGATTAAGTCAGGCTATTCCTATATTTATTTTGCATGATTCATCAACTTACCAACGCCAAATCCGATAAGGAAACGGAAGACAGCAAACAACCAATAGGCATGAGGGAAAGCGGTGAGGAGGCTAAAGACACCGATTATGAAACCATACACATAAATTGTATGTCGTCTGCCAAGCTTGTCTGCGAAAGGACCAACACTTATTCCACCAAGTAGGAAACCCAGAAAAATCATGGACGACGCTATAGACACGTAGATTGCTTTATCGCAGACGAGATCAAACTAAAATAGGAAAACAATGAGAATACCAGGTCTAAGTTAAGATAGCTTAAAGTTGTTGTTAAACGACGGCAAAAAGTTTAATTTGGGATTGGTGAGCTAACTTGTCGGATGGTTAACGGGTAACCCTGCGATCATAGTATCCCATCAAGGAAGGAGCGGAAACACTCCTAGTCAGTTCACAGGAAACTAGAGGTACGAGTGACCCTGATGGCCCACTAGGCTTGAAGGCATATCCTACACTCTCTTTCTTACCTCAGTCGCTGCAGATGTGTAATCATCATTAAACATCCACTCGCTTCTGTCGAAGTCGCATCGCCGTTTGTCAGACGGAGGTAAGGATGTTTCGTTAATGCGGCACTGGCTGCTGTTTGCCACGCATTTCCATCCCGGGTCAGGAGTAATAAAGGTCATGATCAACACCGGAAAGCCAAACCAGAAGAAAACAAGGCCATTGCAGCCGACTAATAAGAGAATCTGGTATCTACCCAAACTTCCGATTTTATCGAATACCTGATCAACGGTGAGAGCCATTTCTGTAAGAAATAACAAGAACAAAAACGCTTTTGGTTAAACCGAAACGTTTATGTTGTTAGCCATGATGTTGTTGCACAGGCCCTTAAAGAGATGTAAGTGTTACTTTTGTATTACAATCCTTGGGATTAATTTTTGCTTTATAAATTTTCATGTTTCCAGAATCTGGTAAGGTTCACGAACAGAAAAAAATAGCAGATCACGGATATAAAAATTTCGTTTTCCCGAATCACGAAAATAAGCAGCCGGTAAGTTACTTTTTTCTAATGACCTGTCCTTACACTAGAAACAGTGTTAAAAAGAAAGGAAAATCTACAATGGCTAAGTCAAGGCTCTATATTGCAAATCGCATGCCTAAGTCACTCTCGATAGACCACTCTAACCATTCGGAGGACTTCCATCTCAAAATCCCGTAGAACAGAGTGGTAAAATAACGAACATCGTTTAAGGTGGCCGAACACAGTTTTCGCGCGTGCTTTTGCTGATGCAATTCAGCACGTGCACAAGGATTTCAAAAAACAAACATGCCGTCAATAGAGCGATCATTTTATTTACTCAACACCCGCACTATCTGTGTTATTTTTCTCTATAATTGAACGCAATGTATTGATGGCTTTTGTCTTTTATTACAAAGATATGTTAGAAAAGGTAACGATGCAAAGAACCCAGCAATTTTCAGCTTTTGTTTGTTACCGAAGGAACCCAGTTAAATGCAGCGCATGCGTAGTAAGTCGAAAAAAATTGCGATTGAGTGAAAAATTGACTTTCGGAGATACGCCTATTTCTCGAGAACCACTCATTAGAATTTCACGAAATTTAGAGCGAAAATACTTTAGGAAATAAGTAACTGGAGGATTCAAAAAAATTAAAATTTAACAAAGGAAATTCAAAATATGCCAGTGAACCTTCAACGAGGGATAATTAAAGATCTGTTTGTTAAATTATTAAATAGCGCTAACATGTGAGTATCGTTACAAGCTTGTTGCATGCAAATTATAAAGAAAATCTAATGACTAGATTTTCTGCAAATAAACAAAACCGATTTTAAACGCCTGTTTATAATTAATCATGTTGCCATGGCAACGGCACATACGACAGTTTAATTATCAAAAAGTTGAAGTTTGTGTTGCTAACTTGCTTGCTGCCATTTTTGGCGACCAAAGGATCAAGGGTTTTAGAAGCAAAGGTAAATGAAACAGAGGTATCAAAAACTGTGTTCAGCCACCTTAATAATTCAGGTTCTTCTCGGGTCACGCAAAACCTTCAGGTCACGAATCACGAAGAATAATTTCCTAAATTCACGTTTCACGGAAAGTAAAATCAGCTAATCGCGCACGCGAGAATACACCAGTACTACCCTCTTTACAGGTTTCTAAGCATGGACATAATAATACAGCGAAATGGTTGAAAAACCAGGCCTTTATTTCAAAGAAGGAAACAAAGAGGTTAAGATTTGTGTTGGAAGGGCCTTGGCAATGCACATCTTTTTCTTTATGCTCATTGACTATGTATAAGCTTTACAATGCTTCTAATGATTAGTTGTATTGGCACGTCTAACCACCTTCAGTGTAATTTGCTAGGTTTTGTGCAGGGTCAACCTCCAAAATAGCCAACAAAAACATACAGAAAAGAACTTTGAAAGTTCGCTCTATTAACTATGATTTGGTCCATAGGGATCGACTGAGTCCAGGACTATCTCCTATAGCTTATTTTGTTAGTTTTCGTGTGATGATCGTCTATGCATGTTAATTAAGTGCACCATGATAGCGAGCCCTCAAGATCCCAAATTTCTTACACCCTGTTAACCTGTGTGAAACTGATTGCGAAAAATATGTGTTATTTTTTATTAGGATCCTAAACTGCAAATTTGCTTTTTACCAGATACCAGGCATAAGTTGGCTTCAACCTGTGTTTGTACTGTGGATGGAGGATTGCTGCCGGTAGCAGCTTTTCGCCCAGTCACTTTGGAGCCTCCGCGTGCCAATGTCCGTGACGGATTATGAAAACAGTTATGTATTTTGCATCACGGTATTAAAGTATTACTAAGAGAATTCGCTCGGATTTACAAGTAACTTCTTGGTTCTGTTTAACCCGAAACTTGAAATCTAAAAGAACCTTGCTAATGTATATAACAAGCACTGTTGTCCAACATCAAATCTATCTGAAAATACTCTGATGCTGATCCGTCATGTATACTCGTGAGTCTTGAAACGGAGCCATTCACAATGGTCCCTGTGTGTCCATGCATGAAGCAGTGATCCGCACTGTAAACGCAACCCAGAGGGATATGAGCTCTGTCCAAGAGCCATGACATTGACAACCGTCAAATGTTTGATTCACTTTACCTTTGACAACGTTTATTAGAGGTTGACACAGATTGTGCTACTGAAATCCAGGCACTACCCCTAAAAAGGCACTATTAGTTTCTTAATAGAAACATTCTCGTTCGTGATTTATTCTCCGTGCGCCTATTATCTTGTCATAATGTGTCAACTAATATCTAACGTTTTACTATATATAGATTATCACATATCGCTTGACTAAAGCAAAAATCAGTAATGTTATCGTGCAAAATAACAGGAACTTGCCGTTTCAGCTTCAGGCAAAAAGACTATCTCGCTGCGTATTGTACTGGCATGAACTGTGGTGAAAGCTCGAAGTCATATGCAAATGTTTACAAACAAGTTCCTTAATTTGACTTGAAATGGATGACATGGCAAGAATAACGCTGTCCAGAAAACAAGTTTAATTTGTAATTATAAAATTCATCCATAGAGTACAAATACGGAGTCGCTGAGCTTAAACCATGCAAACGCTGGGCGCGATGATCAGTGGCAATGGCGATCAAAGGCTTACGACAATTTACATTTTGTTGTTGGCGAGCTTTGTTTTGTAACACTGAAGACTTTCGTCTACAAAATATGTTGTACTTACCTTAAAGGCCAACTTCTTTCCTATGCAGACACCCTGTTAAAAAACCCGCGCCTGTGATTCTGGTTGGCCCAGCCGTCTTGTGATTTAGTAACAACTGAAAATGCCACTAAAAGGCCCACGAAACTAGTGACGCGTAGTTAGCCGTTCATGCAGAATCACATAGCTGCAGGGAGTATTGCCATAAATAAAGATTAAAACAAAAATATCTTTCACGTCTTTCGATTCACATAAAAACGTGCCAATCATGTATCCATGCCTGACTAGCAGTGTCAGATTACTTTATAATTTAGTCTGTAGACTTAAATGACAAGTCAGTTGCAAGTCAGTATGAGCTTCAAAAAATACACGAAATACCCTGTTAAATTATTACAAAACTTCCAAATCAGTTCCTGTTGACTCAAACTTTTGACCCCCTTATCTGAACTGATAGCAAGGATGTATTTACTTTGGCACACGTTAGACACTTTTTTGTCACTTTTGGCACATAGATCGATATAGAGCTGACTTCCGCAGGTACACACACTGACATGTTCAAGCACAGTTTCTTTCTGAACTAAGGGTGACATTCCAGTTCGCGTTATTTCACTAGCCCTACACAGAAAAGCGGCTTGGATATTAATCTTTGAACAATTACGAAGCATTGCCTTGTCAATGAATACTTGCCTGGAATTAATGCACTTGGGTATTCAAATTTTACTTTAAGTATAAACCTGTTTAGTTTTCGTCATTTACTATTCAAACATAGATGTTGATGTTCAGGCCCGTAGGCTGGGGGGGTTCGGGGGGTTCAGACGAACCCCGCCACTGCCTGGAAAGGTCCGCTCGGTGGCCTACTCACAAATAATTTGACCGGCTTAAAACATGTCTCGCATGTATAAAAAAAATTACTGAAACCTTATGAAAACGTGACACTAGTCTTGCAAATGGACGACTGTGGGAAGGAAAGAATAGACGATAATTTTATAATAAGAAGCCTTTGAATCACCACACGATTGTAAGGAGGTATTCAAATTCTCGCGCTTGAAGGCATCAGGATTATACAAGCTAGCCAACGAAAACATCATATAATTAGCTCGTTATTCTTAAATTTCCCATATTTTGGGATCTGTGGCGGTCTCCAAATCTCGATGCTTTTAGTGTTCTTTAGTATCACTCCGCGGTTTAACGAAGGGAAGGGAAGATTGTGGCACAATCTTTGATTGCCACAGCAGGTGAAGCTGGCTAATTGCGGTTCCATTGCTAAGGGACGGACCATTAGAAAAGTGATGATGGGGGGAGGGGAAAAAACCAAAAAAAAATTCATGCAAGGGAAATTGCCAAGAAAAAAAATTCGTGCAAAGAAGAAGGTAAAGAAAAAAAATTCATGCAGAAGGAAGGTCCAGGTCCGGTTGCTATGGCGTGACGTCATTATCTGTTAGGTTGCTGTCATCGCAAGAATTTTGCGGTTCTGTTGTGGTTTGCAATAATTGCTTTCAATAAAAGAAACTGTGTACTATAAGACACCTGGTAATTTTCAGATATGATCTGGCCGCATAATTTATTTTTTTATAATAAATTTTCACAACGCGGGATTATTGTTCGCTTACACATAATACTGAGAGACTTCGACTTCCAATGAACCCGTCATCGGTCATTGAAAACGGGCACAAAACGAGACTTGCCTCCCGAATTAGAAGATATGGTGTTTCTCCTGACGCATTTGTGCGAAATTGATCCAGTTTTCAGTCGAATTTTCCTCGTGGAGTTAAAGAAGGCGCGCTTGTTTTCCTTTCGCGGGAAGAACAACAAAGAAGCTGCCCCTGGATATACGTTTGGATTTGTTGTTGCGGCAGACCATTAAACAGTTGTTGAAAACCAAACAAAACCGACAACCGCGATTGGCTTGTACATGAATTTAATCACCCGAGAACGACAGAGACAACCAAAAAGTGTCTTCAGCTAGCGCTAGCCGTGACCAACCTCGTAGAGCATCGAATCAAGACAACAAGACGAAGGTACCAAGTTATATCATTAGATTAATCTTAATAATAATAATAATAATAATAATAATAATAATAATAATAATAATAATAATAATAATAATAATAATAATAATATCATTTATATGATAATTAATTTATATGATTTATATGATAATTAATTTACACGGATTGTCATGCTTTTAGATAGTATGGGGACTAGACAGGTACTAAAAATCACTGTTTTCATTTGTAGTTAGACCCTATACTGAGTCCATCGTACAATAGTTTTCTGAAAGACAATTATTTCGGATACATAGAAAATCCGTATAGGTACATATTACAAATGCTCTCTGGTTTGCCCACGCAAACGTCTACGTAGAATTGACGTTTCCGAGGGTTAGAGGATATTTTCGGGTTCACCCAGGCTGAAGTCCATGCAACACAGTTGCTGATGAGTGCTTCAAAATATGTAACAAAATCGTCAAAGTTATTTTTCCGACGTGCGTGACGTACATTATAGGAACATGTTACATATCCTTTCAGGTTCACCCAGGCTGAAGTTCACGAGTAATTCGAGATATGTAACAAAATCGTGATAAAGATTTTTCCGTCGTGCGTGACATTATAGGAACATGTTACATATCCTTTCTGGTTCACCCAGGCTGAAGTCCATGCAATACAGTTGCTGAGTGCTTTGGGATATGTAACAAAATCGTCAAAGTGTTTTTCCGTCGTGCGTTGCATTATAGGAACATGTTGTGGTGGGTTCTGGTTCACCCAGTCTCATTGAAGTCCATGCAGTACAGTTGTTGAGTGCTTCTGGATATGTAACAAACTCGTGATAGTGATTTTTCGGTCGTGTAGTTTCCAGAATCGCTTCGCATTACTTGAAAACAATAAGATTATGAGCTCGTGATTTCTATCACGCATAGTAATCGTGAGCGTAACCTCTTGAGAGGTTTTTGAAAACCTCGTTGCAATAATTTTTGAGAATTTCTGACTGCATAACATAAACTGATTTTCAAAGTGTCTGGACACATGACGCGTTTTGTGGAACACAAACGATCACTGCCAGGGATATGATTACACTGGAATGTTACAAGCCCCTGGTATCCCGTGGAGATGTAGACCTAAAAGTTCTGTTCAGTTTTGGTTGCAAAGAACGTCTGGCTCGTTGTGCTACAACATACACTGTATACTGTATTGTAATGGAAATAATAAAATAAAATTTGTAATAAATTAATATTAGAATCTGGTATCTTTGTAAATATTATATGCTATAAAATTCGTTATGCTCAGAATAAAAATTAGAGGATAAGTCTTATCCCCTTGAACAGGAGCCCGTGCCTTGAATAAGAATTCTATAATACAATGAAAAAGTCATTCACACGTAGTAGTAAGTGTTAACCACATAAACAGCAACATTAACATTGCCACTGGTACTCTTAAGAAAAAAGAACCACAAAGTGTGGTTTTCATTGGCAGGCAGACTATCTTCGCTCTAGGACATACTCGTCTGAGCAAAACTGCTAAGGTTTACGTGTCGCTATCGTAAAACCACAAAGGAGAGTCTGTGCTGGCCTGTCTATTAACTTTTCAAAAAGGTAAATCGTTCAAAGACACTCGCCAGAACAAAACTTTAGAGGCTTACGTGCCGCTATCGTAAAACCACATAGGAGAGTTTGTGTTGGTCTGTCTATTAACTTTTCAAAAAGGTAAATCGCTGAAAGACAAACTCGCCAGAACAAAACTTTAGAGGCTTACGTGCCACTACCGTAAAACCACATAGGGGAGTTTGTGTTGGGCTGTCTATGACCTTTTCAAAAAGCAATATTTGTCTGAAAAAAAAATTCGCGCAGAGGGTTTCACCTGAAAAAAAAATTCCTGCACAAGCCGTGAGCGAAAAAAAAAATTCGAGCAAGCTGAAAATTCCCCTTTCCCCCCCCCCCCCCCCCATCACTTTTCTAATGGTCCGTCCCTAAGTATTGACTTCTCCCACTGTGTAAAATGACGAGTATCGTGGTGCTGAAATCACACGATACGGACCCGTATTCTTCGAGAATACGGACATACCTGGACGTACCGTGTTCCAAGACACGCGACGTGTCCACCGCGTGTCCGGAACCGTATTCGTTCCGATTCGGACTTAAAGTGTCTATACCGCCAACAGGGTTTTTATAGTTATAGTAGCTCTATACTGTGTAAAAAGGTATTCGAAGAAAAAAATTGGATTCTGAGATTTTTTTCGCCCTAAGATATCGCCTTAAAGTTCCCGCTTCAGCCACGCCCAATGAAGTTGACCGTGAGTCAGTGCAGAAAAGAGTCTGGGTTTCTGAATGGGTCGTGACGTCAAGTCAGGAATCACGAGATCCTTCTACTTTAGGTAATTGTTGTTTCAGTAGTGGTGAGGAGTTTTCCTCGCCAAAAAACAAACAAATTGAAGTTTGCGGAGCAATGCAGTCCTCAAGCAAGCAAAATAAAAGCATAAAGCTTCGAGATATTCCTGAAGTGACGTCATTCGTCACCAATCTAACATTACGCGGTCATCTTCATTGGGCGTGGCCAAGGCGGGAAATTTAAAGCTTGTTTTTATAGCAAAAAGCATCGGAATTCACTTTTTTCGATTTGAAGACATTTTTAGATGTTATAGAGATGATGAAAACCTAAAAAAACTTTTTGGCGATATAGACACTTTAACCCGTGACATGGAAAAACCGATGTCAGGATACGTCATTGAAACGCGGCGTGTGGAGACCTGGAAATTTCCTTATACTTTCAGATTTGCCGCGATTAATGACGCACCGTATACGAGCGCACAGTCTTTCTTTTCGTCTTTCGAAAAATTGTCCTTTCCACTGTAGTGAGAATGGTTTCACTGGGTGTTCTTGTCCCGAAATTCCACGGTACTAGACAAATCGATCTGTACTCTAGAACCCGATTTTCCACGGTAGTACGAGAATCGCTTAGTATTCAAGAACCCGAAATTCCACGGTACTTGAAGAATAGATTAGTGTTCTAGAATGCGATATTCCACGGTACGAGAAATTTCACTCGGCATTCTTGATCCCCACTACATACTATCAGTTTTTTTTTTGGAAAACCACCAAATTCCCCCGATAATTTTGCACCCTCTTACTATCTTCCACAGATCAGTACCTTGTGCCCTGATTATATTGGATTTCCCTTCCCTACCAACGATTTATAAACACATATTTCACAACTAAGAAAATTCCACGAAATTACTCATTTCACGCAGTGTCCATCGCGTAAGTTCCAATTCGAACAACTCAGGAGACGGGAGATCATCATTGTAAGTGGCCGCACTGAGGTTGATATTTCTTGAACAGAGAACACTTGGAACGAGGCCAAGTAGTGATGTCGCAATTTTTGCCGAAGGCGAAAACTGCTCTTCGATACACATGATAATATGATCGAGTAAAGGAATTGCCACATTTCTTTGAAAATACTCTCTAGGAGTTTGGGCCTCAGCATTGGAGCGATGCTGTTGTCTTTGTGTCAGTCTGGGCATTTCGGCAGCAGTACCCACCTTCTCAGCCATTGAAACGCTTTGATTGTAAATACGGAAAAAGTTTGTGATGCTGCCCTCTTTCCAAATATTAGCATTCTTCTCCAAATTGCCGGCACAATTCCAGTCACATCGTGCGAATGCGAACGAAGCGCAAGCACATTGGGACGACTGAATACTGAACTACATTCGTGCATCGATGTGAAAAGATCGCTTGTCCCATCTTGCGCTTTTGCAGATTCACTACACTCGGGCTACTCCGGTGGACTTGTACACTGTAGTAGACTGTTATGCTCGGCCACACCCCCGTCGACTTCAACTGGAAAATCTTCTGCAATAACGGTAAGTTTAATTTTGTGTGGCCCTGTTAACATTAAGGGTCCGTTTTAAACGAAAACGAACCCACCCAGGCAAAAACCAGCCTACGGGCCTGATGTTGTCACATTTCAGTACGCAATGTGAGCGACGAGCAGAATTATTGCAACAACGAAAAAACAACCAGGTGCCCACTTTGCGTCGCTCTACTTTATCCATATGGGAAACTTGGATTTCGACGGAAACAAGGAAAAATTAAAAATAGCTTTATTTTTTTATGTTTGACAATGGAACTGGTTACGACAGTTTCGAGTGCTTTCAGATTAAACGCGAGGACACTAAACTAACTCTCTTACTAATCGGCGATCTCAACTCAGTCCAGGGTCAGTAAGCTCGATTTCTAGCCGCGGGTGCTGATCAAGGTTAGTTTTCAATAGCGACGGAGTCGTCGTCGGAGTTGTAATAAGAAGCGTAGAGCGATACGATCTAGTAAAAATCAAACCGTTGGAGTCGGAAGTAGAACACTCATTCTGCTTATGACTCCGTCGCTTACGATCAAGTGAAAACTGTAAAGTTGCAGCCGGAAGAAGAAGCGGAAGAATAAACCAGACAATGTTCGACTCCGGGCCTTGCGATTGACTGGTTCTTCCGCCGCTTCTGCTTCTGACCTAGCCTGAATTTCAGCCGCCTCCTCCGCTCCCTAAGTCACGTCTCTCTCCCCGAGTGACTTAGCGAGCGAAGGAGGCGGCTGAAATTCAGGCTACTTCTGACTCCGACAACCTAGTTTTAATTATAAGCGACGGAGTCGTAAAAGGAATCGGAAGAAATGCAAACGTTCCGATTCTTCCAACTCCGATTCCATAGAGCTTAGGACTCCTCTTTCGACTTCGATTTTCGATTTTCACTAGGTCATAAGGTCTCTTACGACTCCGACTATGACTCCGACTACGACTCCGTCGATAGTGAAAACCAGCCTTCAGAAAGGAAATCCACACACCTGGGTTAGAGTGGTGGGTCTTGGTACTCTACAAAGTTTTATCCTTTTGCATACCACTTTGACAAGATCAGTAACCACTAGGCCCAAGAATGAAGTCATGAACAATATTACCAGAAGAGATATCGATGTTAACCAGCAAAAACAAAACAGGTATTATTTGAATTCAGTTCCTGTCGAACCTAAATGACAGTTGTCTCTGCCCTTTCATGTGCTCTCCACCCTCCCCACCCTTCCATTTGCCTGAAGCCTGAAAAAGGCGCCACTTTTGGGCGGAACCTCCTAGTGTAGGCCTTTATGGGGAGTAGCCACCGACCACCCTCCCCACGGACCTACTAAACACTTAAGTCAGTGTAGACAGTACACAGCACACTATTTTGCCGTGAGATCGTAGACGTTGATCATCGAGTTCGACGGGCCGTCATCTTGGTCTCTTGATGCGAGTGAAACAGGGGAGAGTACAAAATGCTCGTGGTTACGGGTGGTGTTCCCCCCCCCCCCCCCCTTCATCCCTACGCTATTAACCCCACCAGCCCTACCCACAAGCATTTTGTACTCTCCTCAGTTTCGCTCGCTTCAGGAGACCAAAATGGCGGCCCGTCGAACTTAACAATCGGCATCAACGATCCCACGGAAATACAGGGGACTGTGAACAGTCTAAAGCCTGTGTGAAACCCACGAAGTCTGGGAACGTATTTGTTGTCCCCTATGGAACTTTACCAAGTTACAAAGATCTTCAGATGTGATGTCTTGTATACAAGCGTTGACAACTGAAGACTTCTTAACAAGCGTATTCTTACAGCTCTCAACCATGACTATAAGGGTATCTTGTACACGCTCATAAAACACTTGAAAGCTCGGTCTCACAATGTGAAAAGTCAAAATGTTTCATGGTCGCGCGGCGAAGAAAAATGTTACTCTCGCAAAGTGTGCTATGTACCATTCGCCGGCCCTAAAATCGGTAGGCACCCCTTCAGGGTAGACGTGAGGTCGCGTGATAGTTGTGCGTTAATCCCAGCTTAGGAGCTCTAAATATTGCAGTTAATTTTCGGTTGCTTTTTTGTGTAACTACATGTATCCTAATCGACAATATAAATTAGTTGTAGATCTTACGAGCAGAATACGAAATTGAAAAACAATATCCAGTTTGTCCGGCTTAGTGATTACTAAAAACTTGAATCTCCAAGAAACGCTATTTTTTTTTTTTATTTTCATTTTCAACGATTTTCGCTATTTCGCAGTTTCCAGATTTGTCTGTAATATTGAATATTAAAGGGGCACTGTCATGGTATTTTAGTGTCATTTTACAATACCAAAATATGTTCCTGCATCAATGGAAACCCAAAAATAATGATGCAGTTTTGTTATCTAGGACTGCATCACTACACTGAAACCATTTATTGCTGCCTTTCACTTAGCATGGCAAGGGTGGAAATGGATTGAAATTTGAAAAAAACTAGCCAGTTTTTTCAAATTCTAGAGCAAATTCCTTGAAAGTATTGCCAGAAATTCATAATGGTTCGCTCTCTGAGCCACCATCCATTTAATATGTTTCTGTTAGTCCATTTGAGCATTTTGGGAACGAGTAAAGGTACCAGGTAAAGATTTCAGCAACGAATGAAGCTGAAAACAGCAAAACTCCTGTGACAGTGCTCCTTTAATTTGCAAATGACCTTATTTCAACGGTTTCCCTTTTAGCAAAACGCCGGCTGCTTCCAACGCACTGCAGTTTCAATTCCTTTAAAAAACCAAAAAATTATATTAACAAGCAAACAAGCAGCACCAGATTAGAATAACATTTGCGTTTTAATACACACTGGCGCCCTTGTTGCTTTGCGAGCTCGCTTTAATGAATGCATAACCAACTTCAGCACCATTATGGCGACGATGGCTTGTGGCATAAATAAGAGCAACTTGATTTATGGTACTTTGATATTCAAAGAAGATAGGAGTGTTTCTAGATTGACATGTGACGATTTTGTCATAAATTACACATCCTCAGCAGCTAGTCGGCTTAGTTCGTATCCTTGGTCTCTCTTGACCGTCTCCTGCATGGGTTGATTGTTGGTTTCTTGCAGGGTCATGCATAGTATCCCAGCAAGCAGTGCGTTTAGACCCATAATAGCAAACGGAAGAAGCGGATGCGCACGTTGCTATAAAAGGAAACAAACCAAAAACAAAAACGTTACAACAGCACGGCCACAGCATTTGCGATGCTCCCAAAGACACAGCATGTTCCTAGATTTAGAAACGCATAATTAACTGCCCTTTGGCTTCCAACTAACAGGTATCAGCACTAATCCAACATCAAATTCCCAAATTAATTTTATTACTGGACAAACTTCTTTTGGTGGAAACTAGTCACACAAATTGGTGGATCGACCCCTGAATCAATCCTGAGTTTCATATATCTTTTAAAGCTACTGAGTAGTTAAAAACTGGGCCTGCATAACTGGTTCAATGGCCCTCTTTTGTTTCTCTTTAAAGGAGTACTACGATCAAATGTTTACCCCTTGATATTTTAGGTGTATCACATAGAATACCATAAAAGAATAAAAACGCCGTCTACCGTTTGCAAATATCTGCATTAATTCCGGAGATATTTAAAGTGTACATGACAGATGTTTTTTATTTGCTCGATAAAATCTCCACAATTTACTGATAAGAATAGCAAAAAATATATTTCGATAGCGATTTTCCTTCCCGGTGTTTTCATGAACCAAAAGCGTCAAATTTCACTTCCGGCGGGGTACAAAACCGCGAGACCAAAAACGAGACACTGGGAATGATTGTGACGTCATTTCAGGACTTAAAGTTTCTGGAAAACAGATTTCTCCGACATTTTCTTATTTCCTTATAAATAGTGCACTTTTGTACCTTTTTTTTGGCGAATTTATTAGCTCACAATCAGAAAATGACTAAGAAATCTGTTTTAAAAAGTTCGTATTTTGAAGCACCTTTAGTAGAATCTTACTGCAAAGAATCAAAAATTTCTGATACAAATTGGCTGAGATATCTTGTTTCATCATATTTGATCAAATATGGTTGAGTACATGACGCCATCACTTGGCTAATTTGCATATTTTAAAAACTTGAATGTCTCTGCAAAGAAGAGAGATAATGAAAATAGTAAACAGCATTTTTCTTCTTGTACAGACTACTTGTTCATGTTTTAAAATGGCTTCAATAGGAAAGACGCGATTTTCATCATAGTACCACTTTAAACCGGAGAAATGTATTCGAGGTTGGACGCTTATTGGAATAAACACAGTGTATATAACTGGCAGATTGCCACCTTCGCCAATGTTAACTTTTATAAACACTCACGCTATACACCATGAAAGGAGAGCAGATAGATCCAATACCAGCTGCAGCTGTTGATGTTCCTACCCCAATGTTTCTGTGGATGAAAGATTTCAACGTCAATTCAGCATGTGCGTTACACATGAGTTATCATTCTTGCTGTTTAGGGATGATTTTAACACGCTATGAACTTGGTTAAATAGCATGTGTATTTATTGTTATCACGTTTATATCCAAACTCACTTACCTTATAGCAGTGGGAAACAGTTCCACGGAATAAAGGTAAACTCCATCGAACGATATGGTAATAAAGAACTTGGCAACAATCATGGACATGATAATTTTACCTGCTAGAGCACCTAAAAGATAAAACACCACGAAATGAAGCTTTGCCGTGACATTGAGAAAAGAGCGCGGAGAAGACTACATAGTCTAACGTCAGAATATTTCCAACTCTCGGGGGAAACGAAAAATAGATCCGGGCGAAGTATAGCGTGCGTTTAAAATAGTTGACAGTAAATGATTGAAGAGTAAATCCAAGGGAACTGGTTTTGAGTTCGAAATAACGGGGAATTCGAAATAACCGAGTTTGAATTATCTGGGTTCTACTGTTCAACTGTAATCAACGTTTTACTTATGATGGTCGTGTGCTAAAAGCTTACAAGCTTACAAGGCGCGCCAATGAAACAGATTAAAGAAGCGTTAAATAGATAAAAATTCCAACTGACAAAACCGTGGGACGCGAGGCCAAGAGGATTGGATTGGGCTGCCAAATTGTTTTGAACTGCAATTGTAATTTTACAATTGCGATGATCATTCTTCACTTTCATCTACAACCGAAGTTCAAATATTAATTATTTTATATATCATATCCGGCATCTTCACATCATTTCACTCCACGGGAGATATGAAATCAATAAATTGACGTCGCTCCCAATGTGTGGCTTCATAGCTCAGTTGGTAGAGCATCGCACCGGTATCGCGGAGGTCTCGCGTTCGAATCCCGTTGGACCAGGCTTCTTCTTTCCAATTGCTTAAATTAGAAAATTTACTGCGATGATCATTTTTCACTTTTATCTACAACTGCATTTCAAATATGAATTATTTCATATATACTTCACATTATATTTTATAGTGCCAATCTTGCAGGCTTTAAATCAGTAGTTTTGAAACAATTACCACTGGGTTGAAGGGATATCGAAGACGAGATGTCTTTCAATTAAGATAAGATAATAAGGTAAGATAATAACTTAACTATTTGTGTCAAATGGCAGTAGCTGAGGGGCAAAGTCTCCTCTACTAATTGTGGACACTTAACTAAAACCTATTCAATTCGTACTTACGTAAAAATAATCTAATTTACATAAGGATTCAGCAGCAAAAAAAACAAAATGCAAAAAGAAAATAATAAGTTCCTGAACTGATCCTCACCTTTGCTGACGTTGTCTTCACTTGAAATTAGTACAGATGCAAATGCTCCAAACGAGGCTAAAATTAAACTTGCAATGATACTCTTCTTTCGGCCTAATCTAGAAAAAAATTTATTAAATACCGTAAGATATTTTAGTCCCTGTTCTATTTGTCGAGTTTGTTTAAGCTTAGTCTGAAGCCTGTTTCACAAACCTGTTGAAGGCCCATACACCTACTGGGATAGCTGGAAGTTCAATCAAGCTCGTGAGAAAAAAGTTTAAGTAAAAGCTTCCTCCAACGGTAGGTGCACTTAGAATAACGCCATAATACACAAGAGCATTCACAAACCTGAAAATAATATTAAAAAATGTTTACTAATGGCTTTACAGTAAATTACTTTGCTGCTTTTCTTAACTAGCAAAACTAGTTTCCTTCGCAGCCGTTACTAGGGTCGTCAAACAACGCCTCCGAAGGAGACTAGGGCAAAACGAGTCCCCGCTTATTTCCCATTTATTCTACTTTAAACATACAATCATGGCCAAACGTCTTGTGACAAATTTGTGCTTTTTACGCTTAATTGCACACACGCCAGAAGCGAGTACAACTTCACCTGTCAGCTGTCTACCCCCGCCCACATACACACATACCCCACATACAATGTTCAAAATTAGTAACTGCCTATTCTCCATAGGTTTAACATTGTATTGGGCAGGGAGAAAGCAAAAGCAACGAGGTAGAAATAGCAACGTGAATAGCAGTGCTTTTTCAAACTTCAGACGTCAAATGCGTGATAGGTCCTTGCATTACATGAGTTTCCCCAAGAACTTCTGTCCAGGATTGTAGTTGAAGGCATATTCGTTAAACTCTGTGACTTTTCCTTACATTTATCAAGGAACATATTGTTGATTCAATTGCTTGTCCGCGTTTCTATGGCAACTGCGCATTCAAAGAGCGTATCACCGAAGTTAAGTGCTTTAGTGAGAATTTGGAACTGAGAGAATATCATTCCAAAATCTTCACGTTTTATGTATTTATATATTTTGTTTAATGAAATCTAGGGCGTTCCTAAAATATTTCTGAATTTGTTTTGCCATCCAAAATGGCGAATATAAAAGGGTGGATATTGAGAAAGAAGAAATAATTTACGCGTGATATGACGTCATGATTGACATGATTGACTAATAACTTTGCACGCTTTACGTGACATGAAAGTGTGATTACTGTGGAGTCAATACTCTTGGAGATAAACGGAGTGGAGGTGGGGAGGGGGTGGGGAGGGCAGGAGAAAGACAAAGTAAACCCCTCCCCCCACTCTCTAATTATTAACACATACATA
>JAHPZR010049752.1:0-16567 GCA_019787425.1 Platygyra sinensis | reverse complement strand
TTTAACGGATACTAAACGGATAGAAAACGCTTTCAAGCCGTTAAACGGATATCCGTTAGTGTACGTTTTCCAAATCAGGTCACACATTTCGTGTGCTGGCTGTAATGCATTGGTGTACATTGGTGAGACCACTTGCCACCTTTGTACACATGTTTGTGAGCACCTCTTGTTGGACAAGTCTTCGCATGTTTAGAGACACCTGCAGTCATCTAGGGCTGTCATGACTCTTGTGATACAGAATGTTTCACGATCGACCGACACGCGACTGGTATCGGTCGATAGTATCGGTCGATATATGCATTGGATGGCGACAAAATGCTACCAATGCGTTTTATTAAAAGCATTCAGATATTTGTTAATTGAAGTTGAACCTTTAAGCTTAAAAGATGTCGACTGACTGTCGATCTATACTCGGTCAAATATCGACCGATACTTGACCGACAGTCGACCGATATATAACCGATAGTTCACCAATATACCACTGACAGTATCGCAGTCGATATGTCGAACGACACCAGAGTATCATTAAGTGGACTATCGGTCGATACTCGATTGAGTATCGACCGATACTCAGTCGAGTGTCGACCTAACAGATCGACCGATGTATCGGTCGATATGTCAGTCCAGGGCCCCCATAAGATACATGATCCAATTACCTTGCTTGAAACAAAACACAAATTTTTTTATCTTATTTAAAACAAAACCAATTCCTTGAATGCCAGTCCAAGATGCTAAAAGTAGCCTCAAAAGTCTTGTTGCCGATGCTCATCTTTTAATAGCACTGGCGACTAGCTGATCGTAATTTCAAAGCCACCAAAAATATGGGGGTCTTTGTTTTTAAGTTTTGGGGTCTTAGGGGTCTTTGTTTGCAAGACACACGTCATTGCTTGCATGCAAATAGCACAAAAAAATAGGTACGCAATGCGTACATGTGTCTGCTATTTGGAAATTCAACAATCACATGCTTCGCGACGTTTTGCCTCCGAAGCTTTTGGGTTTCACTGTGGAAATTGGAAAACCAAGTACATGAGTGAGCTTTTTTTCATTTTCTTTAGGTTGGTCATGAATTTCTTAAAGGTGTTGTCTCACATTGTTGTTGGTGGGTTTAGTGCTAAACAATGTGGCTCTATCAAAGTTTCCCCAGCAAAATTTTCATGAGATTCTATAACATGAATTGCTACATTTTGACAGTCTACAACTGCTTGTACAAACAGTGCATCACACCATGTACCTTGCATTGACATATCATTTATATATCCATTCCATGAATTCTCAGTATTGCTTTCAGTAAGGCATTCGGGGTTATTGCTAAGGTATTGAACACCAGCTTGTCCAATGAGTAAGTGATGATTGAGATCACCATGTAACTGATGAGAAACTGCTCAGAAAAAACAGTCGCCTTCACCACCAACATCAACAGGCCTCAATCCTAGCTGACGTAATCGCATTTTTAACAACATAGTGGAACCAACTGACAATATAGTTAAACCGTTTAAATTTGTTCAGGGCCTGGATTTGACTTGATATCACTGATGTCAAAGGCTTTACTTTTGAGACTGTCTTTTGGTACTGCTGGTTGATTTTGTTATTTTGTGGCTAGTTAGGGAAGAACTTGCTATTTGTTTGTCATTTTGCAAAAGTTTGCTTGCTGTCACACTTTTTAGTTTTAAAAAGTTACTGAAAAACATACCATAACTTATAGTGAGTCCTTAAGCCATACAATCTGGACAATGTAAGAGTATATTTTCTGAGAATACACTTCAGCTTGCACCTAACTTTTTTCTTTTTCATGGATCTTATAATCTTTTTTGGTAATCTAGACGGCTCTCAGTCTCTGCGTCGTTTCACTTGTTTAACTATTTTGGAATGGCCATGAAATTCTTTAGCACAAGATGGCGGCAAGACCACAACAATGCTTATCATAGCTCGGAAAGGTTTGCTTAAAGTTTTCCTCAGGTAATAGTTATGCACCAGTCAACGTTAAGCCCTGGGGGCAACCCCGGGAGATTGGCAGTATTTCCTTTCCAGTGGGTGTGGAATTGTTAAAGATTTGACATAACACAAGTTCCCGAGGATGGCATAATTTGACAAAATCGCGTGAAAAGGCGCTTGCAAAATGCTGCCTTTACAAGGCCTAGGATACAGCAAGACATAAATCAAAGGCTCCTTCGAGCTACCTCATGGTATGTCGTAGTTACTCTTTGAAGCGCTGTCCTTTGCCTCTTTTTGAACTAAGCAGTGTTCCATTTGTAAGTTGTTTTAGTTGAAAAGTAAGTTAATAAGCAGCCATTAGTGTAGCATGTTTATATAAGTAAGGTCTTCATCTAATAGATATCATGTTTTGTCAAGAAACATAAGCCATTAATGAGGAAAGTGTCTAGATTTAAACGTTTTTGTGTACATGAACATTTGGGAACATATTGTCTGTAACATCTGGTTCCTGCAATAGTGTATCAGTCACTCCTGAGGGACGTTCGTCAATTCCACACCAACCATAATAATAATAATAATAATAATAATATTATAATGCGCAAATTCCATAAAATGTTCAAATGCGCATGACAAGATTAAAAACGGAATAAAAAGGTTAAAAAGCTAAAATTACAATTAAAAGCAAACTTACAATGATTTAAAAAGCTAAAATTTCAATTAAAAGTAAAACTTACAATAATAGAAACAACTATGATAAAAATGCGAGGCGGAATAAGTGAGTTTTTTAGCTTGGCTTTAAAACTACTAACTGTGTTGGCGCTTCTTATGTTAATGGTAGCGCATTCCAAAGTTTCGGTGCTGCACAGGTAAAAGAACGGTCACCTAGTGTAGCTTTTGATTTAAAACGAGGATAACTAAGTAAAAATTTATCGCTAGAATTCCTTAGATTATATTTAGATGGAAGCCTAAGAGAAATAAGAGATGACAAATAAGTAGGAGCATCATTATCTTTTTCTCTGTCTGGATTATGAACATTAGCAGTGAAAATATGGTTTTGACAATTTGTGACAATTTCATTAGTTTGCACATCAGCACTGGACATGTTAGGGTTTTGAACAAATTCACTCCACTCTTCACGGGTGCTTGATTGTGAAGTTATGCCATCTACCCAGGCATTTTGTACTTTTTATTCCTTCAGTTTTAAATTTATTGGAATGGTCTGTGATTCATTTATTGGCCTCCTGAAGGGGACTATGAACAGTTGAATTTTCATCACTTGGCACATTGACAATGTTTCCATAAATAGACAATTGACCACCTCTAGGTAGTTCACAATATATGAGGTGATATTAGTTGCTCTTTTAGTGATGTCAAATTCAATACATCAGGCTTATAATGAAAACCCATCTTATTGGCTTTAGAACAGCTGGGTAACCTGCCTTTTTTAGACTTGATTTGTAAGTTATGCAGATTCATTTAGTGTCATCGACATTTTTAAAACCAGTAAGACTGGACTCAACAATGTCTGGTGAACATGCCTTATATTTGTTTGGATTACATTTTACTACAGAGCACTTGTACCACAATTGGTCACAAGAAGTGCATACATGGACATATTCTGGGCCACATGAAATGTTTTTGCAAAACAATTTATCATAGAAATTGCATCATAATTGTTTACTTGTGGTATCAACTCATGACTGCTTCTTGTTAGTTGCGTTACACTTGCCAGAACTACAGCCTTTGGTCTTTTTCTTACCGACTGTTTGTTTATTCGCCTTATGTGCTGTGGATTCGCTGCTTTTCATTTTCTGAAGGACTGTCCCTCAATTTGTCTGACATTTTCTGGGTTCAATTTTCTTTTTTTTAACAGCCTGGTGCTTCTTGTTAACCGCGCGGCCTGGGGCCGAGGCGCGGTTCTAGTTTTACACGGCGTTTATTTTTTTTAGTTTTGTCGGTGACCAGACCAAGACTTCCGCTCGGCCAAGTCTTGGTCGGGACTTTGAATCACGCAACCTGTAATGTTTACTCACCAAAAGCTTTTGAAACATTAATACACGAAAATGTTACACATATTGTTTTCTTTATTGAGTCTGAAATATATTTTCTTTTGGTTTTATCGAAGCGTTCGATTCGAAGCAAAAGAACGTGTCAGAACGTGCAAGAATTACGTCATTAGTAGGGAAATAACCACCGAACTAAAAATAGCCGTGGACACCATAAATCTTGAATTATGTGGGTCGCGTGACTATTTCGCTAGCTTCTTACTCGTAAGGAAAACCGATGAAGTTTAATCATGACTTTGAAGAGAGAAAGCTGTTGTTTATAGCCTTGGTATCGAGTTGTTCGTGTCGTTCATGCCCAGACATATCCTAGAAAAAGTTCCACATTAAGACCATTACGTCATCAAAGATTTCACATGATGGTGCAATCGATTTCAAGGGATATTTAAGTGATTATGCAATAAGAGGCTTAGACAGTTCGTTTGTAGTTATGTTGTCAGTTGTTGTGCCACAAATTGATCAGTTGATTGCGTGTCTATAGTCATCAGTGAATCAACAAGGACTGCTTGCAGACAAGAAACGTGAAGGTAGATGTTCAGCTGATTATGTTTTCTTTACTGTGTGTGAAATACATTTTTCTGGCTTTATCAAAGCGTTGGATTCGAAGGGAATATTACCTACGCTAAAAAAGGTATTACGTCAGCCACATAATGCGCTGATGTTGCAGGTTTCACTTTCGCTAAGTGACAAATAATATCCTGCTTGCTTTGTTAGTTGATATCACCAGGAGTATTGGTCATTACTTTATTTTTACATTTGCCAATATTTGTTGTGGGATTAGGCAATTCAAGTGAATTCTTAGGCTTATCGTAGTCAGTGAAGAGATTTGAAGGAAAATTTAGTATTTGCTGAGGTAAACAAGAACTTGCCAGAACTTGCAGGGGGAAAAGCCTGAGCGTTCTAAAATTAGCTGTGGATAGCGTAGACTTCGGATTGTGCAACTACCTTGACTACTTTGCTTTTCCTTTACTCATAGCACAAAGAATATATTTTGACTTTTAACGAAGAAAGCTGTTTATCAATAGGGTTATTAATAGCGTGATACTCCTTTCCTTTTCTATCATTCATAGGCATGTCCCAAACGAGACTATTACGTAATCGTAGATTTCACAGCTGCTAAGAGCGATGTTGCAATAACACAGTTTGTGTAACAGTAGACGACGGCGGTAACTATGTCACGTTTCATGAGCTGAACGTTTGCATAAAGATTAAATGTCACGTTTCACAAGCTGAACGTTCGCAGAATAATTCCTCACAACGAGAACTTAGGCCGCCTGTGCCACACATAGTGCTAAGATTGAAACAAGTTAATTTTAATGCGCGGTTAAACGATTTACAAGATCGTCTTGTTCCTAGATGTTTGCTATTAATGTTGCTGCCTTGCACTCATTTTTCATTCTCATGTTTTTAGCGGAGCTCCGGCGGCCCAAAGGGCCGCCAAACGGAGCCCCATACTCATATAGGAAAGAAAAGGAAACCCATGAGTTGATTTTCTCATGGTTATCATGGCTAGCGGCACTGTTCGTGAGCGATTAAAATTTATTTTAATCATAACTTTTTCTTCTATACAAATGTATTTTGCTGCTTTGTTTTGTGTATATGGTGATTATAAAACTCAAAGCAGAAAACCTCACCGCAAAGTTACAAAACTCAAATCAAAATTCTAACCTTTTCCTGGGTTAGCTTAATCGGGCACTGAACAACCCGGCGAAGGAGCTACGCTTTGAGGCTGGCCTAAATCTATATATTAAAGTTATCATCAGCTCTTCTGTCTTTCATATATTCTCTCAAGTTTTTTTTCTGTAAGCTTTACCTTTTTCATTGTCATTAACTGGTTTGTTTTCATCTGCAGTTTTTGTTTGTTTGCTGTTGCCTCTTACCTCCATTGTTTTGTTTCTACTATGGAAACATAATAAAACCCATCTAGGTGTCCAGTGTTAATGTTTAGGGCATTTGTAACATTCACTGGTTCAACAACAGTAACTTGAGAAAAAGTTGTATTTGATTCAGCAATATGAATTGATAAACTAAGACAACTGGGTACAGCTTGAATTGTGATAGCATGACAGCCCATGTCAATGTTCCTTGACATGACATTCTTTCCAAATAACCTTGTCAAGAATTACACCATTTTCCTAACGCTAGCTCCAGTCCCTTGTGGGGGCAAAGTTTGATCTATTTAATGAATTAATGAGGCCATTTTTAGCAGAGTGATCATTTCTTGCCCCCAAGAGGGAATGGGACTAGGAAATGTTTGCATCAGCAAAATAGCCTATGGTTTAGGGTGATTCACTAAATACTGAATGCCAATACTGTGCAAATAGAAATGACTATTAGGTTTTCCATTGAATTGATGTAACACAGCCCTAAAAAAGCAATCCCCCACCTCCTCCAACATCAAGTGCAGTTCTGCCTAACTGAGACAATCTGAATTCTAATAAACAAACAGAATTTGTGGGTGATACAAAGGGTACTGATTTTCAATACTCATTTATAGGACCAGAATTTGACTCCATATATCCACTCAATGATATGATTGTGCTCGAAAGCCGATAAGTTTTCATTTGGAGCTGCCTTAATTTTCTGGAAATATTACAATGTACCTTCAGCAATCATACAAAACAAAGGCTAGTCCTTATGCTTCGGAGTCCTTGTTCAAAAAATACACAAGCTTAAACTTAATGACACACTTCTTTGAGAAAAAAATGAGCTTTGAACTTCTATATCACTCTAAGAAATGATAACGATGGTATCCACACAACATAGCCTTCAGCTTTGATGATTTTGGGACATAATTCTCTATAATTTCAGTGACTTTTTCCATAACGAAGTACCATTTTGTAAGAAATTCTGGAGGGTTCTCTATCACGTCTTAGTATGTACCACACAAGGGAATAGTACTTTTCGCGTGCACTGATTGGCTAGTTCGGAGGTGATTAGCCAAGTACTATTCACCTCCGAGCAGCCGAAGAAAAACAAAGTGGCTTTTGTCGGTACATTGTCACAAGTAAAGTTACTCTTTTGGCCGCTAG
Source organism: Platygyra sinensis (assembly GCA_019787425.1). Classification (NCBI taxonomy): domain Eukaryota; kingdom Metazoa; phylum Cnidaria; class Anthozoa; order Scleractinia; family Merulinidae; genus Platygyra; species Platygyra sinensis. The sequence continues at coordinate 9,540 of JAHPZR010049752.1, read as the reverse complement.
TTATTCAGCTTGTGTGGTATATACTAAAACAATTATTCACCTCAGTGTCGGTGAATAGTGGTGGATATTTACCTCCACTTCAGTGAATAATTGTTAATTATTCTATACTGAGAATGGGAGACAATGGTAGCTCTAGCATTCCGTTTTATGTGCGTTTCTGTACTCAGTCTGGCAATTACTTGACAACTGAACTGCTATTTTATTTTCAAATTGATTTTCCCGTTTCTCTCCAATAAATGCATTTACAAACTGGCCGGGTATTTTAGGATTTAATACCTTCGATAATCATTTGCTCCTTGGTATTCTAAACTTTCAGTTCTTTCTCAGTGAATTTCAGGTGGCATTCAGGTAATGGATCATCTGTCTGGCATTTGTTTGTTGTTCGATGTTTTGTATTTGCTACAGTATTTGCTTTTTGTCATGTATTTTTTGTTTAGCAGTTGTGGTCAATCTCTATGCTGTCTCGCTTTCCCTGTTTGTGGTATGTCCCAGCGAGAAGAGAACTCAACAAAAGCTCTTCTCTAGTGGAGGGTTTCGATAATGATTCTGTCCCTGAATATGGTAGAGACTTATTATGAGCATTTTCTGTGCAAACTACGTCCATGGCCCTGACACTTCGACACACTAACAGATTGGACCCAACTCTGCGAAGACACTATCCACTCGATACAAAATCTCGAGTGACAGCATTTGAAAACCATGTAACATTAAATCTGAACAGCTTCCGAGCGAATTGCAAAATATTAAAAGCGCATTTAATTTTAGATCATAAGTCCTGCGAGCTTTTTACAAAACTAAAAATGAAATGCAGTAGGAGGACGGCTTACCTTTTTCCCCAGACCATAAAGCATTCATTCGGAATAGTTCATATAGAGCATTGTAATTCTTGAAACTTTGCAGCGGCTGATCGTCCACCAAATGTATCTTGAAGACATCGTCCCTTTAAGACTTTAAAACCCATTTCTTTCCACTCAAGAATTCTTGAGCACATTTCCTGTTCGTTCGTGAGGCCTTCAAAAGTGTATTTTGATCCAAGATGGAGCAAAAGGAATGAAAACCTGCCTTTACAATTTTTGCATTGGACTCGACGACAGACGCCATTTTGTAAACATGTACTATCACCTTTGTCCCAGCCCCTCGCGCCACAGCCTTTTTACCTCATGGTATGTATTTCGTACATGAGGTTAGTGACCATGAGGTTTAGTGATGGGTGAGATTTGTCACTCCATTCCCGTAAACAATTAATTTATGCATTAAAGCCACATTAAGCATGAATTAAACACGTTTCCCCTGTCTCTCCTACTAGGGTTGGTTTTGTCCACAAAGTCGAGCCATTGTCGTATGTTCATATATGTGGCGGGGAGGGGCTGGGACAAAGGTGATAGTACATGTTTACAAAATGGCGTCTGTCGTCGAGTCCAATGCAAAAATTGTAAAGGCAGGTTTTCATTCCTTTTGCTCCATCTTGGATCAAAATACACTTTTGAAGGCCTCACGAACGAACAGGAAATGTGCTCAAGAATTCTTGAGTGGAAAGAAATGGGTTTTAAAGTCTTAAAGGGACGATGTCTTCAAGATACATTTGGTGGACGATCAGCCGCTGCAAAGTTTCAAGAATTACAATGCTCTATATGAACTATTCCGAATGAATGCTTTATGGTCTGGGGAAAAAGGTAAGCCGTCCTCCTACTGCATTTCATTTTTAGTTTTGTAAAAAGCTCGCAGGACTTATGATCTAAAATTAAATGCGCTTTTAATATTTTGCAATTCGCTCGGAAGCTGTTCAGATTTAATGTTACATGGTTTTCAAATGCTGTCACTCGAGATTTTGTATCGAGTGGATAGTGTCTTCGCAGAGTTGGGTCCAATCTGTTAGTGTGTCGAAGTGTCAGGGCCATGGACGTAGTTTGCACAGAAAATGCTCATAATAAGTCTCTACCATATTCAGGGACAGAATCATTATCGAAACCCTCCACTAGAGAAGAGCTTTTGTTGAGTTCTCTTCTCGCTGGGACATACCACAAACAGGGAAAGCGAGACAGCATAGAGATTGACCACAACTGCTAAACAAAAAATACATGACAAAAAGCAAATACTGTAGCAAATACAAAACATCGAACAACAAACAAATGCCAGACAGATGATCCATTACCTGAATGCCACCTGAAATTCACTGAGAAAGAACTGAAAGTTTAGAATACCAAGGAGCAAATGATTATCGAAGGTATTAAATCCTAAAATACCCGGCCAGTTTGTAAATGCATTTATTGGAGAGAAACGGGAAAATCAATTTGAAAATAAAATAGCAGTTCAGTTGTCAAGTAATTGCCAGACTGAGTACAGAAACGCACATAAAACGGAATGCTAGAGCTACCATTGTCTCCCATTCTCAGTATAGAATAATTAACAATTATTCACTGAAGTGGAGGTAAATATCCACCACTATTCACCGACACTGAGGTGAATAATTGTTTTAGTATATACCACACAAGCTGAATAACTAGCGGCCAAAAGAGTAACTTTACTTGTGACAATGTACCGACAAAAGCCACTTTGTTTTTCTTCGGCTGCTCGGAGGTGAATAGTACTTGGCTAATCACCTCCGAACTAGCCAATCAGTGCACGCGAAAAGTACTATTCCCTTGTGTGGTACATACTAAGACGTGATAGAGAACCCTCCAGAATTTCTTACAAAATGGTACTTCGTTATGGAAAAAGTCACTGAAATTATAGAGAATTATGTCCCAAAATCATCAAAGCTGAAGGCTATGTTGTGTGGATACCATCGTTATCATTTCTTAGAGTGATATAGAAGTTCAAAGCTCATTTTTTTCTCAAAGAAGTGTGTCATTAAGTTTAAGCTTGTGTATTTTTTGAACAAGGACTCCGAAGCATAAGGACTAGCCTTTGTTTTGTATGATTGCTGAAGGTACATTGTAATATTTCCAGAAAATTAAGGCAGCTCCAAATGAAAACTTATCGGCTTTCGAGCACAATCATATCATTGAGTGGATATATGGAGTCAAATTCTGGTCCTATAAATGAGTATTGAAAATCAGTACCCTTTGTATCACCCACAAATTCTGTTTGTTTATTAGAATTCAGATTGTCTCAGTTAGGCAGAACTGCACTTGATGTTGGAGGAGGTGGGGGATTGCTTTTTTAGGGCTGTGTTACATCAATTCAATGGAAAACCTAATAGTCATTTCTATTTGCACAGTATTGGCATTCAGTATTTAGTGAATCACCCTAAACCATAGGCTATTTTGCTGATGCAAACATTTCCTAGTCCCATTCCCTCTTGGGGGCAAGAAATGATCACTCTGCTAAAAATGGCCTCATTAATTCATTAAATAGATCAAACTTTGCCCCCACAAGGGACTGGAGCTAGCGTTAGGAAAATGGTGTAATTCTTGACAAGGTTATTTGGAAAGAATGTCATGTCAAGGAACATTGACATGGGCTGTCATGCTATCACAATTCAAGCTGTACCCAGTTGTCTTAGTTTATCAATTCATATTGCTGAATCAAATACAACTTTTTCTCAAGTTACTGTTGTTGAACCAGTGAATGTTACAAATGCCCTAAACATTAACACTGGACACCTAGATGGGTTTTATTATGTTTCCATAGTAGAAACAAAACAATGGAGGTAAGAGGCAACAGCAAACAAACAAAAACTGTAGATGAAAACAAACCAGTTAATGACAATGAAAAAGGTAAAGCTTACAGAAAAAAAACTTGAGAGAATATATGAAAGACAGAAGAGCTGATGATAACTTTAATATATAGATTTAGGCCAGCCTCAAAGCGTAGCTCCTTCGCCGGGTTGTTTCAGTGCCCGATTAAGCTAACCCAGGAAAAGGTAGAATTTTGATTTGAGTTTTGTAACTTTGCGGTGAGGTTTTCTGCTTTGAGTTTTATAATCACCATATACACAAACAAAGCAGCAAAATACATTTGTATAGAAGAAAAAGTTATGATTAAAATAAATTTTAATCGCTCACGAACAGTGCCGCTAGCCATGATAACCATGAGAAAATCAACTCATGGGTTTCCTTTTCTTTCCTATATGAGTATGGGGCTCCGTTTGGCGGCCCTTTGGGCCGCCGGAGCTCCGCTAAAAACATGAGAATGAAAAATGAGTGCAAGGCAGCAACATTAATAGCAAACATCTAGGAACAAGACGATCTTGTAAATCGTGTAACCGCGCATTAAAATTAACTTGTTTCAATCTTAGCACTATGTGTGGCACAGGCGGCCTAAGTTCTCGTTGTGAGGAATTATTCTGCGAACGTTCAGCTTGTGAAACGTGACATTTAATCTTTATGCAAACGTTCAGCTCATGAAACGTGACATAGTTACCGCCGTCGTCTACTGTTACACAAACTGTGTTATTGCAACATCGCTCTTAGCAGCTGTGAAATCTACGATTACGTAATAGTCTCGTTTGGGACATGCCTATGAATGATAGAAAAGGAAACGAGTATCACGCTATTAATAACCCTATTGATAAACAGCTTTCTTCGTAAAAGTCAAAATATATTCTTTGTGCTATGAGTAAAGGAAAAGCAAAGTAGTCAAGGTAGTTGCACAATCCGAAGTCTACGCTATCCACAGCTAATTTTAGAACGCTCAGGCTTTTCCCCCTGCAAGTTCTGGCAAGTTCTTGTTTACCTCAGCAAATACTAAATTTTCCTTCAAATCTCTTCACTGACTACGATAAGCCTAAGAATTCACTTGAATTGCCTAATCCCACAACAAATATTGGCAAATGTAAAAATAAAGTAATGACCAATACTCCTGGTGATATCAACTAACAAAGCAAGCAGGATATTATTTGTCACTTAGCGAAAGTGAAACCTGCAACATCAGCGCATTATGTGGCTGACGTAATACCTTTTTTAGCGTAGGTAATATTCCCTTCGAATCCAACGCTTTGATAAAGCCAGAAAAATGTATTTCACACACAGTAAAGAAAACATAATCAGCTGAACATCTACCTTCACGTTTCTTGTCTGCAAGCAGTCCTTGTTGATTCACTGATGACTATAGACACGCAATCAACTGATCAATTTGTGGCACAACAACTGACAACATAACTACAAACGAACTGTCTAAGCCTCTTATTGCATAATCACTTAAATATCCCTTGAAATCGATTGCACCATCATGTGAAATCTTTGATGACGTAATGGTCTTAATGTGGAACTTTTTCTAGGATATGTCTGGGCATGAACGACACGAACAACTCGATACCAAGGCTATAAACAACAGCTTTCTCTCTTCAAAGTCATGATTAAACTTCATCGGTTTTCCTTACGAGTAAGAAGCTAGCGAAATAGTCACGCGACCCACATAATTCAAGATTTATGGTGTCCACGGCTATTTTTAGTTCGGTGGTTATTTCCCTACTAATGACGTAATCTTGCACGTTCTGACACGTTCTTTTGCTTCGAATCGAACGCTTCGATAAAACCAAAAGAAAATATATTTCAGACACAATAAAGAAAACAATATGTGTAACATTTTCGTGTATTAATGTTTCAAAAGCTTTTGGCGAGTAAACATTACAGGTTGCGTGATTCAAAGTCCCGACCAAGACTTGGCCGAGCGGAAGTCTTGGTCTGGTCACCGACAAAACTAAAAAAAATAAACGCCGTGTAAAACTAGAACCGCGCCTCGGCCCCAGGCCGCGCGGTTAACAAGAAGCACCAGGCTGTTAAAAAAAGAAAATTGAACCCAGAAAATGTCAGACAAATTGAGGGACAGTCCTTCAGAAAATGAAAAGCAGCGAATCCACAGCACATAAGGCGAATAAACAAACAGTCGGTAAGAAAAAGACCAAAGGCTGTAGTTCTGGCAAGTGTAACGCAACTAACAAGAAGCAGTCATGAGTTGATACCACAAGTAAACAATTATGATGCAATTTTCTATGATAAATTTGTTTTGCAAAAACATTTCATGTGGCCCAGAATATGTCCATGTATGCACTTCTTGTGACCAATTGTGGTACAAGTGCTCTGTAGTAAAATGTAATCCAAACAAATATAAGGCATGTTCACCAGACATTGTTGAGTCCAGTCTTACTGGTTTTAAAATGTCGATGACACTAAAATGAATCTGCATAACTTACAAATCAAGTCTAAAAAAGGCAGGTTACCCAGCTGTTCTAAAGCCAATAAGATGGGTTTTCATTATAAGCCTGATGTATTGAATTTGACATCACTAAAAGAGCAACTAATATCACCTCATATATGTGAACTACCTAGAGGTGGTCAATTGTCTATTTATGGAAACATTGTCAATGTGCCAAGTGATGAAATTCAACTGTTCATAGTCCCCTTCAGGAGGCCAATAAATGAATCACAGACCATTCCAATAAATTTAAAACTGAAGGAATAAAAGTACAAAATGCCTGGGTAGATGGCATAACTTCACAATCAAGCACCCGTGAAGAGTGGAGTGAATTTGTTCAAAACCCTAACATGTCCAGTGCTGATGTGCAAACTAATGAAATTGTCACAAATTGTCAAAACCATATTTTCACTGCTAATGTTCATAATCCAGACAGAGAAAAAGATAATGATGCTCCTACTTATTTGTCATCTCTTATTTCTCTTAGGCTTCCATCTAAATATAATCTAAGGAATTCTAGCGATAAATTTTTACTTAGTTATCCTCGTTTTAAATCAAAAGCTACACTAGGTGACCGTTCTTTTACCTGTGCAGCACCGAAACTTTGGAATGCGCTACCACTTAACATAAGAAGCGCCAACACAGTTAGTAGTTTTAAAGCCAAGCTAAAAACTCACTTATTCCGCCTCGCATTTTTATCATAGTTGTTTCTATTATTGTAAGTTTTACTTTTAATTGAAATTTTAGCTTTTTAAATCATTGTAAGTTTGCTTTTAATTGTAATTTTAGCTTTTTAACCTTTTTATTCCGTTTTTAATCTTGTCATGCGCATTTGAACATTTTATGGAATTTGCGCATTATAAATATTATTATTATTATTATTATTATTATGGTTGGTGTGGAATTGACGAACGTCCCTCAGGAGTGACTGATACACTATTGCAGGAACCAGATGTTACAGACAATATGTTCCCAAATGTTCATGTACACAAAAACGTTTAAATCTAGACACTTTCCTCATTAATGGCTTATGTTTCTTGACAAAACATGATATCTATTAGATGAAGACCTTACTTATATAAACATGCTACACTAATGGCTGCTTATTAACTTACTTTTCAACTAAAACAACTTACAAATGGAACACTGCTTAGTTCAAAAAGAGGCAAAGGACAGCGCTTCAAAGAGTAACTACGACATACCATGAGGTAGCTCGAAGGAGCCTTTGATTTATGTCTTGCTGTATCCTAGGCCTTGTAAAGGCAGCATTTTGCAAGCGCCTTTTCACGCGATTTTGTCAAATTATGCCATCCTCGGGAACTTGTGTTATGTCAAATCTTTAACAATTCCACACCCACTGGAAAGGAAATACTGCCAATCTCCCGGGGTTGCCCCCAGGGCTTAACGTTGACTGGTGCATAACTATTACCTGAGGAAAACTTTAAGCAAAACCTTTCCGAGCTATGATAAGCATTGTTGTGGTCTTGCCGCCATCTTGTGCTAAAGATTTCATGGCCATTCCAAAATAGTTAAACAAGTGAAACGACGCAGAGACTGAGAGCCGTCTAGATTACCAAAAAAGATTATAAGATCCATGAAAAAGAAAAAAAGTTAGGTGCAAGCTGAAGTGTATTCTCAGAAAATATACTCTTACATTGTCCAGATTGTATGGCTTAAGGACTCACTATAAGTTATGGTATGTTTTTCAGTAACTTTTTTAAAACTAAAAAGTGTGACAGCAAGCAAACTTTTGCAAAATGACAAACAAATAGCAAGTTCTTCCCTAACTAGCCACAAAATAACAAAATCAACCAGCAGTACCAAAAGACAGTCTCAAAAGTAAAGCCTTTGACATCCAGTGATATCAAGTCAAATCCAGCCCTGAACAAATTTAAACGGTTTAACTATATTGTCAGTTGGTTCCACTATGTTGTTAAAAAATGCGATTACGTCAGCTAGGATTGAGGCCTGTTGATGTTGGTGGTGAAGGCGACTGTTTTTTCTGAGCAGTTTTCTCATCAGTTACATGGTGATCTCAATCATCACTTACTCATTGGACAAGCTGGTGTTCAATACCTTAGCAATAACCCCGAATGCCTTACTGAAAGCAATACTGAGAATTCATGGAATGGATATATAAATGATATGTCAATGCAAGGTACATGGTGTGATGCACTGTTTGTACAAGCAGTTGTAGACTGTCAAAATGTAGCAATTCATGTTATAGAATCTCATGAAAATTTTGCTGGGGAAACTTTGATAGAGCCACATTGTTTAGCACTAAACCCACCAACAACAATGTGAGACAACACCTTTAAGAAATTCATGACCAACCTAAAGAAAATGAAAAAAAGCTCACTCATGTACTTGGTTTTCCAATTTCCACAGTGAAACCCAAAAGCTTCGGAGGCAAAAACGTCGCGAAGCATGTGATTGTTGAATTTCCAAATAGCAGACACATGTACGCATTGCGTACCTAATTTTTTGTGCTCATTTGCATGCAAGCAATGACGTGTGTCTTGCAAACAAAGACCCCTAAGACCCCAAAACTTAAAAACAAAGACCCCCATATTTTGGTGGCTTTGAAAATTACGATCAGCTAGTCGCCAGTGCTATTAAAAGATGAGCATCGGCAACAAGACTTTTGAGGCTACTTTTAGCATCTTGGACTGGCATTCAAGGAATTGGTTTTGTTTTAAATAAGATAAAAAAATTTGTGTTTTGTTTTCAAGCAAGGTAATTGGATCATGTATCTTATGGGGCCCTGGACCTGACATATCGACCGATACATCGGTCGATCTGTTAGGTCGACACTCGACTGAGTATCGGTCGATACTCAATCGAGTATCGACCGATAGTCCACTTAATGATACTCTGGTGTCGTTCGACATATCGACTGCGATACTGTCAGTGGTATATTGGTGAACTATCGGTTATATATCGGTCGACTGTCGGTCAAGTATCGGTCGATATTTGACCGAGTATAGATCGACAGTCAGTCGACATCTTTTAAGCTTAAAGGTTCAACTTCAATTAACAAATATCTGAATGCTTTTAATAAACGCATTGGTAGCATTTTGTCGCCATCCAATGCATATATCGACCGATACTATCGACCGATACCAGTCGCGTGTCGGTCGATCGTGAAACATTCTGTATCACAAGAGTCATGACAGCCCTAGATGACTGCAGGTGTCTCTAAACATGCGAAGACTTGTCCAACAAGAGGTGCTCACAAACATGTGTACAAAGGTGGCAAGTGGTCTCACCAATGTACACCAATGCATTACAGCCAGCACACGGAAATGTGTGACCTGATTTGTAAAACGTACACTAACGGATATCCGTTTAACGGCTTGAAAGCGTTTTCTATCCGTTTAGTATCCGTTAAAACGGTTTCCA
>JAHPZR010049751.1:10000-16539 GCA_019787425.1 Platygyra sinensis | reverse complement strand
TCCTGCTAGAGTTTCAGAAAGCGATCTCAGAGTTTCATCATAGTTGAGCTCTTGTTTTTTCTTCAAATCGTAAGTAAAATGAACGCCAAGAATTTTAATTGGTTTATTAACTTTGTCAATACCAACGAGAAGGGGTTGGTCTCTATTGTGGCAAGTTCCTAGCCATAGAGCTTCGGTTTTTTCCGCATTGAGCTTTAAGCCGGAACACATTCCAAATCTATGAAGAAGCACGGAAAGATTTTCGAGGGAATTAACGTCGTGTAGAAACGTTGTCAGATCATCGGCAAAAGCTGCAAGCTTGATTTCTTTATCAACGACGATACCTTTTATACCCTCTTCGCTTCTGATTTTAACAAGCAACACCTCGAGAGCAATGATGAAGAGGTATGCCGACAAAGGATCCCCCTGCCTGACACCTCTTCGAACGTCAAAAAGCTGAGAAGAAAAACCGTTGTTTAAAACACAACTCGATATATTACAGTAGAGTACCGAAACCCAACGAATAAATGATTCACCGAGGTTAAAAGATCGCAAGGCTCTAAATAAGAAAGACCAGCTTAGCGAGTCAAAAGCTTTCTCGAAATCAAAGGCAACCATTAGACCAGGTAGCTGTTGAATTTTAGTGTACTCCATGATATCGTCAATGGTGCGGATAGCATCGAAGATCGTTCTGCCTTTAATATATGCATACTGGTCAGCCTGTATGATTTCTGGTAAAATTTTCTCTAAGCGTAAAGCGAGAGCTTTTGAGGCAATTTTCATATCTACATTCAGGAGAGAAATTGGCCTCCAATTTTTGATGTACCTTCTATCCCTGTCCTTTTTGTCAATTAATTTAATAGTGGCTTGCTTTTGTGAAGAGGATAGTTCGCCGTGCTCAAAAGAATAGTTCAGGGAATCTGTGAGTTGCTGACCTAATAAATTCCAGAAAGTTTTATAGAATTCAGCCGTGAGTCCGTCGTTACCGGGGGTCTTGCCATTAGAAAACTTTTTCAGCGCCTCGAAGCATTCAGCGCACGTAAGCAATCCTTCACAAGTCATTTTCGAATTGTTACTCAAAGATGGTATGCTAGGATTTTCTAAAAAGTCCGAAGCAAAATCTTCACCTTCTTCGGAATCGTGGTTGCTATATAGCGTTTGATAGTAATCTCTGAGCTCGTTAATTATACATCTGGGATTGACTGTAATTTTTCCTGTGGAATCATAAATTCGGCGTACAGCAGCTTTACCGCGTCTTGTTTTTTCCAAATTTAAAAAGTATTTCGAGTTTTTCTCGCCGTTCTCATACCAGTTGATTCTAGAACGCACAATGCATCCACGCACAATGTAGTCATGGAGAAGTTCATATTCCTGTTTTGCTACTTCGAGGTTGTTTACATTGTTTTGCGAAGGGTCATTATCACAGATCAATTCATATCTTTTGACGTTCTTTTCCGCTTCAGCTAGGCGTGCTCTGCGCTCTCTGGCCTTTCCTTTGCTGTATTTCATAGTACAAGATCTTACTCTGTATTTTATTAAGTCCCACAGAACTCGCTTGTCAGTAACTTCTTTAAATTCGTCAAGCCATTCAGAGTATTTTAAAGAGATAAGTTCAATATAGGAGGAATCTTGTAATAAACTGGAATTGAATTTCCAATAGGAAGGACCCTGTGATTGCTTTTCTAAACTGTTCAAAAGCAGGGTAATCGCTGAATGGTCTGACTTGATAGCAGGAATAATATCAGTTTTAGATACATTGTCTTGACCAGCATTACTTATGAGCCAGAAGTCTAGCCGGCGTCTAATAAAGGGCTTTTTCTGAGTCCAAGTAAAGCTTCTTTTTTCGGGATGATGTATGCGCCAAATATCAATAAGATCGTAAGTCATCATTAGTTCTTTAATCCTTCGCACTGAAGGTTTCGTCTCAATTCTTCCCCCGAGATTATCTAGCGTAGGATTGAGGTGAGTATTGAAATCTCCACCGATAATGATCTCGCAATCTAGATCTAGATCGAGCTCATCCAGCGCGGATTTAACGTCGTCGAAAAATTTACATTGTTCACGACTTTTAGTGGGTGCGTATAAATTAACTAACAGGAAAGGCGAGTCTTGAATGGTTGCTTCGACAAGAATGTACCTGCCTTCGGTGTCAATATACTCACTTTTAATTTCGAAATGAAGCTCGTTATTGAATAGGATTAACACTCCTCTGCTATGATTGGTCCCATGAGCAAACAACATTTTACCTTGCCACTGAAACTTCCATTCATTCTCAATGTCTGGAGTACTGTAGGTTTCTTGTAAAAAAACTATATCGGCATTTTGCTGCTTAACCCATGTAAAGATAGATTTTCTTTTGAAATAGTCACGAATCCCTCGAGCATTTAGAGACAACAGGTTAAAATTATAATTAGCCATGAATCTCAGTTGGGACCACTGAAACGTTCGCCATAAAACAATAGATGAGTGAAAGCTTAAAAAAAGAAGAAGCAGTGGGTAATTTAAAAAAAAAGAAGCATCTGGAGAACTTGCACACAAACAAACAAACAAGCATACTACTGAAAACTACAAACACTACGAGAAGACATAGAAACAAGTGCGTACTTACCAACCGCCCCAAAACTAGTTGTATGGGCATGCCTACACTTCGGGTGTTGCTCCAGGAGTTACAAAAAAGTATGCCGCTAAAATTTACATAATTCAGCACGTAGATAAATTCAAAAATAACACTTCTAAGATTTACATAATTTAGCAAGGTGGCAGATTGGACTGCAGTAGAAGTTAAGATCTTTAAATAGTAAACAAACCATTAAAGTTCTCCGTAGTAGAGAAAAAAAAATTAACAGAGGACACATGTTCATTCCAAAGGTTGATCTGGCGGCAGAAATTTTCCATTCACAAACAATTGATCTGGGTGGGCCTTGCTGAAGTGTACCCTGTAGCCTTTATCTCGCGCTTGCTTGAACTTTTTCTGCTGTTGTTTACGAAGATCGTATAAATCTTTCGGGATATCGTCGTACATCGAAAAAACTTTGTCCTTTAATTCTTTACGGGCCACGCTCATAACTTCTTCCTTGTCAGTAAACCGCAGGAACCGCACAATAATAGGCCTTGATGATGTGGAATTAGGTTTGCCCAAGCGATGAACCCTTTGGAACTCATATTTGGTTCGTGAATTTCCAATCTTTAATTCCTGTTCGAAGAATTTGTGTACGATTTCTTTGGTGTCTTCGGACTCTGAAGCATCTTCATTGCCGGTGGTTTGAGGAACTCCAAAAATTTTAACATTTTCTCTTCTACTGTAAGCTTCTAAATAGAGGAGGTCCTTCTTACATTTGTCAAGCTGGGCTCTGTGATCGTACAAGTTCTTTTGCAGTTCAGCGACATCATCCTCATTGTAATTAATCGATGTTTCCAATTCGGTTATCCTTTTCTCTCTTTTCCCGGCTCCTTCTTTAAGCATCGTTACGTCTGCGTCAAGTCTGCTGAGAGTGGACTCGATATTTGCCATCGTAGAGGCCAGACTATCCAAGCGGTTTTCAATAAGAGAGAGCGTCTCAAGGCGTTCCATAATACGATCCAACTTCGCAGTCACGCTCTCGGCCATGTTAAGAGCATCAAGTACAATATCACTCGAACTGGCGTTCTCTTCTGAGTTATTTCTCGTTTTTTTATCAGCGGGTGAAATAGAGATCCCAGTCTGGCGTGGTGAGCGGTTTTTTCTCTTAGCGGGCATGTGAAAATTAGACGTAAAAACTGGAGCAACAGCAACACGTTCACTCCGCCATCTTACTCCGCCATCTTACTTCCAACTCAACACTTACCTTCATTACCCGTGGGAAAAATGCGAAAAACCGAAAAACCGCATATTATTACAAACTAGAAGTAAAATGGCAGCCGTTAGCTAGTTTCGAGTACGATTCTCAGACTAAAGAAGCCTTGCTTCATGAGAAACGGCCGGATAGGTTACACCACTACAACCACGAACTATAGTCCGTTAGAATTTCGTGCTACTGACTTTCACGGTGACAAAAGTATTTTAATTCGCGTGATTGACCAAAACCGGAAACCTCACATGAAAAGTCTGCAGCATCCACGGTTTGACTAAACGTGCAGGTCAGGAAATAAGACACAACTTAGTTGAGTTAATTGAGATGCAGGATGTCGAGTGGCTGAACTGACATTATTAATTTGTTCGCCATTTTCGCTTCGGTTGAATTTTCATGAAATGTTAATGCTTGTATAAAAACTGAAGGAGTAACCCTATAAAAAGAAATAAAGGTTTCTTATTATACAAACAAAAGCCGATTACAAGGCATTCCGTTAGAGCTTTTTCGGTAATTATCCGAAGAACTCTTTATCATAGGAATTCAGTATATCCATATAGAATATGGTCAGTCATAATATGACTTGCTTCTGTTTATGTTAAAAACTGAATCCACAACCCGAGGAACAAATTCCATGCCATTCCTGGTTTTCCGACGGGATCATTTGCGGTCCACGTCGGGGATCATTTGCGGTTCGGGATCATTTGCGGTCCAGTTTGGGGATCATTTCCCGTCTGGGGATCATTTGCGGTCGGGGATCATTTGCGGCGCTGTACAGGTCCCCATCCCATGCCCACGTTCGTTTTGGAGCAACAGCACCTCTATTATCAACCTCGTTCCCAGGGCCTTTTCTCTACTTGAATACAGCATAAGTGCCCCTCATAAACACGAGTGAAGCGACAAAATGGTCGAGTGACCTAACAGAAAACGGCAAAAGTATAAATGTCACGAACCGTAGAATTCGTGTATTTTACAAAATATTATTATAAATGGTCCTGTAACCAGGTGATAGAAACATATTAAGAAATAAAAACGTTACTCTGGTTAAAATTGTATAAAAATATGTACAATGTTTTTAAAGTCCCAACGTTTCGGTTGAACCTTCAACCTTCATCAGGGGAAAGTGAAAAAATAATTCGCAAAAGACACGTTTCTTATAGTGTGCCAAATACGGATCTATTGTTAAGTTCTGTCCCTCAAGGCAAGATTTAGAAATTCGTGCGGCAAATGCATGCCATCATCACGATTCAGCGGATTCCTGCAAGTGTTAATTTCCCAAGCTTCAAGAATGCGTCGACTGCGCCAATTAGCACTCGTGCGTAGGATCTTAGACGTCCACTTCCATTGTACAACCGTGTTTTTGGAAACGGTATGTGGATGATGTGTGTGCGGCCGTTAATTCCAGCCTGGTGCAAACCTTGCAGCATCATTTGAACAATATCGAGCCACCGATCCAGTTTACGGTTGAAAGAGAAACAAATCGGAAAATATCTTTTCCGGATGTTACTATCTGTCGTCAAGACAACGGTCGACTCTCCACTAAGGTCTATCGTAAACCCACCCACACTGAAAGATACCTTTCGTTCCATTCGCATCACCCGATTGCGCACAAGAAGGCTGTTGTTAAATCTTTGACCGATCGTGCAAAAATCATCCCATCTTCTAGTGATCAACGGTCAAAGGAAATGAAGCACGTAACAGCAGCACTGGTGGCGAATGGTTACCCAAAGCGATTTGTGATTGATGTTGGCAAACCTAAACGACTAGCTCAACAACTGTCAACAACTGCGCCGGATGCTGCAAAGGGTTTCTGTATTTTACCATACATCAAGCGCACATCGGAGCCTATCAAACGAATTTTGAGTAATCATAACATCAAAGTTGCTCAAAAACCACACCAAACCATCGGGAATTTGCTTCCCAAATCGAAAGACCCAGTACCGAAAGATCAGACTCGTGGCGCCATCTACTCGATCCCATGCAAAGATTGTGACAAGAGTTATATCGGGGAAACCAAACGTAAATTTTCTACTCGCCTTAAAGAACACCAGAAAGCGGTGGAACATAAACATTCCCAAAAGTCAGCTTTAGCGGAACATTGTTTACGTTCTGGTCACACGGTCTCTTGGGAGGCGTCTAAGATCCTACGCACGAGTGCCAATTGGCGCAATCGACGCATTCTTGAAGCTTGGGAAATTAACACTTGCAGGAATCCGCTGAATCGTGATGATGGCATGCATTTGCCGCACGAATTTCTAAATCTTGCCTTGAGGGACAGAGCTTAACAATAGATCCGTATTTGGCACACTATAAGAAACGTGTCTTTTGCGAATTATTTTTTCACTTTCCCCTGATGAAGGTTGAAGGTTCAACCGAAACGTTGGGACTTTAAAAACATTGTACATATTTTTATACAATTTTAACCAAAGTAACGTTTTTATTTCTTGACAGGCAAGAAATCCGGTAGGCGCTGAAACAGCAAAGATTTGCAAAGCCAGTCGGTAGAACGGCAACAATACCTTTGCCTTTCGGTGAATATTCAAAACATTTCACTTGAAGTGGCTTTAACTGAACAAAACTACGCAAAGTTTCAACGTTTAAAAGCAGATCCAAGTCAAAAAGCACAGACAGTGTCTCTGCAATCTCGATTTTGGCACTTTTGATTATGCAAACTAGCTAATTTATTACACCCAGGATTTCCGCGTGTAAGGTGGGCACGTGACCAGCCGATGC
>JAHPZR010049751.1:0-5000 GCA_019787425.1 Platygyra sinensis | reverse complement strand
TCCGTATTTGGCACACTATAAGAAACGTGTCTTTTGCGAATTATTTTTTCACTTTCCCCTGATGAAGGTTGAAGGTTCAACCGAAACGTTGGGACTTTAAAAACATTGTACATATTTTTATACAATTTTAACCAGAGTAACGTTTTTATTTCTTAATATGTTTCTATCACCTGGTTACAGGACCATTTATAATAATATTTTGTAAAATACACGAATTCTACGGTTCGTGACATTTATACTTTTGCCGTTTTCTGTTAGGTCACTCGACCATTTTGTCGCTTCACTCGTGTTTATGAGGGGCACTTATGCTGTATTCAAGTAGAGAAAAGGCCCTGGGAACGAGGTTGATAATAGAGGTGCTGTTGCTCCAAAACGAACGTGGGCATGGGATGGGGACCTGTACAGCGCCGCAAATGATCCCCGACCGCAAATGATCCCCAGACGGGAAATGATCCCCAAACTGGACCGCAAATGATCCCGAACCGCAAATGATCCCGACGTGGACCGCAAATGATCCCGTCGGAAAACCAGGAATGGCATGGAATTTGTTCCTCGGGTTGTGGATTCAGTTTTTAACATAAACAGAAGCAAGTCATATTATGACTGACCATATTCTATATGGATATACTGAATTCCTATGATAAAGAGTTCTTCGGATAATTACCGAAAAAGCTCTAACGGAATGCCTTGTAATCGGCTTTTGTTTGTATAATAAGAAACCTTTATTTCTTTTTATAGGGTTACTCCTTCAGTTTTTATACAAGCATTAACATTTCATGAAAATTCAACCGAAGCGAAAATGGCGAACAAATTAATAATGTCAGTTCAGCCACTCGACATCCTGCATCTCAATTAACTCAACTAAGTTGTGTCTTATTTCCTGACCTGCACGTTTAGTCAAACCGTGGATGCTGCAGACTTTTCATGTGAGGTTTCCGGTTTTGGTCAATCACGCGAATTAAAATACTTTTGTCACCGTGAAAGTCAGTAGCACGAAATTCTAACGGACTATAGTTCGTGGTTGTAGTGGTGTAACCTATCCGGCCGTTTCTCATGAAGCAAGGCTTCTTTAGTCTGAGAATCGTACTCGAAACTAGCTAACGGCTGCCATTTTACTTCTAGTTTGTAATAATATGCGGTTTTTCGGTTTTTCGCATTTTTCCCACGGGTAATGAAGGTAAGTGTTGAGTTGGAAGTAAGATGGCGGAGTAAGATGGCGGAGTGAACGTGTTGCTGTTGCTCCAGTTTTTACGTCTAATTTTCACATGCCCGCTAAGAGAAAAAACCGCTCACCACGCCAGACTGGGATCTCTATTTCACCCGCTGATAAAAAAACGAGAAATAACTCAGAAGAGAACGCCAGTTCGAGTGATATTGTACTTGATGCTCTTAACATGGCCGAGAGCGTGACTGCGAAGTTGGATCGTATTATGGAACGCCTTGAGACGCTCTCTCTTATTGAAAACCGCTTGGATAGTCTGGCCTCTACGATGGCAAATATCGAGTCCACTCTCAGCAGACTTGACGCAGACGTAACGATGCTTAAAGAAGGAGCCGGGAAAAGAGAGAAAAGGATAACCGAATTGGAAACATCGATTAATTACAATGAGGATGATGTCGCTGAACTGCAAAAGAACTTGTACGATCACAGAGCCCAGCTTGACAAATGTAAGAAGGACCTCCTCTATTTAGAAGCTTACAGTAGAAGAGAAAATGTTAAAATTTTTGGAGTTCCTCAAACCACCGGCAATGAAGATGCTTCAGAGTCCGAAGACACCAAAGAAATCGTACACAAATTCTTCGAACAGGAATTAAAGATTGGAAATTCACGAACCAAATATGAGTTCCAAAGGGTTCATCGCTTGGGCAAACCTAATTCCACATCATCAAGGCCTATTATTGTGCGGTTCCTGCGGTTTACTGACAAGGAAGAAGTTATGAGCGTGGCCCGAAAAGAATTAAAGGACAAAGTTTTTTCGATGTACGACGATATCCCGAAAGATTTATACGATCTTCGTAAACAACAGCAGAAAAAGTTCAAGCAAGCGCGAGATAAAGGCTACAGGGTACACTTCAGCAAGGCCCACCCAGATCAATTGTTTGTGAATGGAAAATTTCTGCCGCCAGATCAACCTTTGGAATGAACATGTGTCCTCTGTTAATTTTTTTTTCTCTACTACGGAGAACTTTAATGGTTTGTTTACTATTTAAAGATCTTAACTTCTACTGCAGTCCAATCTGCCACCTTGCTAAATTATGTAAATCTTAGAAGTGTTATTTTTGAATTTATCTACGTGCTGAATTATGTAAATTTTAGCGGCATACTTTTTTGTAACTCCTGGAGCAACACCCGAAGTGTAGGCATGCCCATACAACTAGTTTTGGGGCGGTTGGTAAGTACGCACTTGTTTCTATGTCTTCTCGTAGTGTTTGTAGTTTTCAGTAGTATGCTTGTTTGTTTGTTTGTGTGCAAGTTCTCCAGATGCTTCTTTTTTTTTAAATTACCCACTGCTTCTTCTTTTTTTAAGCTTTCACTCATCTATTGTTTTATGGCGAACGTTTCAGTGGTCCCAACTGAGATTCATGGCTAATTATAATTTTAACCTGTTGTCTCTAAATGCTCGAGGGATTCGTGACTATTTCAAAAGAAAATCTATCTTTACATGGGTTAAGCAGCAAAATGCCGATATAGTTTTTTTACAAGAAACCTACAGTACTCCAGACATTGAGAATGAATGGAAGTTTCAGTGGCAAGGTAAAATGTTGTTTGCTCATGGGACCAATCATAGCAGAGGAGTGTTAATCCTATTCAATAACGAGCTTCATTTCGAAATTAAAAGTGAGTATATTGACACCGAAGGCAGGTACATTCTTGTCGAAGCAACCATTCAAGACTCGCCTTTCCTGTTAGTTAATTTATACGCACCCACTAAAAGTCGTGAACAATGTAAATTTTTCGACGACGTTAAATCCGCGCTGGATGAGCTCGATCTAGATCTAGATTGCGAGATCATTATCGGTGGAGATTTCAATACTCACCTCAATCCTACGCTAGATAATCTCGGGGGAAGAATTGAGACGAAACCTTCAGTGCGAAGGATTAAAGAACTAATGATGACTTACGATCTTATTGATATTTGGCGCATACATCATCCCGAAAAAAGAAGCTTTACTTGGACTCAGAAAAAGCCCTTTATTAGACGCCGGCTAGACTTCTGGCTCATAAGTAATGCTGGTCAAGACAATGTATCTAAAACTGATATTATTCCTGCTATCAAGTCAGACCATTCAGCGATTACCCTGCTTTTGAACAGTTTAGAAAAGCAATCACAGGGTCCTTCCTATTGGAAATTCAATTCCAGTTTATTACAAGATTCCTCCTATATTGAACTTATCTCTTTAAAATACTCTGAATGGCTTGACGAATTTAAAGAAGTTACTGACAAGCGAGTTCTGTGGGACTTAATAAAATACAGAGTAAGATCTTGTACTATGAAATACAGCAAAGGAAAGGCCAGAGAGCGCAGAGCACGCCTAGCTGAAGCGGAAAAGAACGTCAAAAGATATGAATTGATCTGTGATAATGACCCTTCGCAAAACAATGTAAACAACCTCGAAGTAGCAAAACAGGAATATGAACTTCTCCATGACTACATTGTGCGTGGATGCATTGTGCGTTCTAGAATCAACTGGTATGAGAACGGCGAGAAAAACTCGAAATACTTTTTAAATTTGGAAAAAACAAGACGCGGTAAAGCTGCTGTACGCCGAATTTATGATTCCACAGGAAAAATTACAGTCAATCCCAGATGTATAATTAACGAGCTCAGAGATTACTATCAAACGCTATATAGCAACCACGATTCCGAAGAAGGTGAAGATTTTGCTTCGGACTTTTTAGAAAATCCTAGCATACCATCTTTGAGTAACAATTCGAAAATGACTTGTGAAGGATTGCTTACGTGCGCTGAATGCTTCGAGGCGCTGAAAAAGTTTTCTAATGGCAAGACCCCCGGTAACGACGGACTCACGGCTGAATTCTATAAAACTTTCTGGAATTTATTAGGTCAGCAACTCACAGATTCCCTGAACTATTCTTTTGAGCACGGCGAACTATCCTCTTCACAAAAGCAAGCCACTATTAAATTAATTGACAAAAAGGACAGGGATAGAAGGTACATCAAAAATTGGAGGCCAATTTCTCTCCTGAATGTAGATATGAAAATTGCCTCAAAAGCTCTCGCTTTACGCTTAGAGAAAATTTTACCAGAAATCATACAGGCTGACCAGTATGCATATATTAAAGGCAGAACGATCTTCGATGCTATCCGCACCATTGACGATATCATGGAGTACACTAAAATTCAACAGCTACCTGGTCTAATGGTTGCCTTTGATTTCGAGAAAGCTTTTGACTCGCTAAGCTGGTCTTTCTTATTTAGAGCCTTGCGATCTTTTAACCTCGGTGAATCATTTATTCGTTGGGTTTCGGTACTCTACTGTAATATATCGAGTTGTGTTTTAAACAACGGTTTTTCTTCTCAGCTTTTTGACGTTCGAAGAGGTGTCAGGCAGGGGGATCCTTTGTCGGCATACCTCTTCATCATTGCTCTCGAGGTGTTGCTTGTTAAAATCAGAAGCGAAGAGGGTATAAAAGGTATCGTCGTTGATAAAGAAATCAAGCTTGCAGCTTTTGCCGATGATCTGACAACGTTTCTACACGACGTTAATTCCCTCGAAAATCTTTCCGTGCTTCTTCATAGATTTGGAATGTGTTCCGGCTTAAAGCTCAATGCGGAAAAAACCGAAGCTCTATGGCTAGGAACTTGCCACAATAGAGACCAACCCCTTCTCGTTGGTATTGACAAAGTTAATAAACCAATTAAAATTCTTGGCGTTCATTTTACTTACGATTTGAAGAAAAAACAAGAGCTCAACTATGATGAAACTCTGAGATCGCTTTCTGAAACTCTAGCAGGATGGAAATGGCGGAACTTGAC
>JAHPZR010049750.1:0-16479 GCA_019787425.1 Platygyra sinensis | reverse complement strand
CACGACGACGACGGTAACGAGAACGTCAGAAAACGAATGGCTTAATTAGCAAAACAATAGCTGTACAACTGCGAGATATATCTTTGTACATTTCTTTGCCGTCCTCTGCAAAACAACAATGTGAATTGTCGTGAAATGACCAAGTTCGTGGACGACGACAGCTAATTTTTCGTATTTCCATTTGGATCTGAACCGGGATTTGAATGCTGTCGTTGCATATCATTAGCGTACCGAACAGCTCTAGATAATCCCGAATTTCGCTTGTAAACTCATTTTTTACTAGGAGTCGTCCTCGGCGTTGCTTAAGCTCCCTATTATATCGCTGTGTCTTGATTAGGTAAAATTAAGTACCCTAAGTATCAAACATTCTTCTTTTTCTTTTAATTTTTGCTCTTCAACTCAATTTTGGCGCAGCTTGAATGTAAAAAGCGTACTTTCTACGACAATGCGTACGGGAATGCTTGCTTCACCCAAAGAAATTGTATTTTTCACCCACCTTTGGTAAACAAAAGATCCTGATGAGTGCTCCAGTTTGTTTCAAACTGGCCGGGAACAGCAGAAACCGAATATTTAATATTTTTGCGTACGTGAGCACAGCTGTTCTCACACAACTGACGAGCAGGCGAATCTATTTTCAAAGCATATTGGTTTTTTCTGACCGACTTCAAACAACGATGTCGCCGCGGGTGCAAGTTTTTAAGTTAAGGCTCGTGTATATGTGTCAATCAAAGTAGAAGTTACCACAAGGTTGTTTAACTGATGATGGCAACAACTTTAGTGGCGCCATCAAGTCGCCACAGCTGGGTATATATAGTGACGAGTGTTTGACCCAACATCAAGTTCTCTGAAGTCTCCTGGCTTGTTACGTCATTGCTGTACCGAGTGCAGCATAAAGCTCACATAGTCCATACACCCGTGGCAAATTACAAGTGGCCCGCCCGTTTATCAGTTTATGGTATGTGGGGGTGGTCTGAAAGGGGTAAAATAGGATGGCGGATTTGCCTATTTTTTTTTCCCTGGAAAAACGCGATTTGGGTCATTAAAAGAGGACTGGATTTTGGGCAAAAACTAGAGAGATGTCTAGGTTTGACCCTAATTAGATGCACGCGAATTTCAATAAGCGTCACGAAGTGTCCCCTTGCTCTTCTCCCCAACTTTAACATCACCAGGAGCCCATCACCGATGGGCTCCTGACATCACTTGTTTCTCGGAATACAGAAAATTAATGTCACAAAGTGTCCCCCAAATGCTGCTCCTCAAGTAAGGATTAACAGCAACCTTTACTCTAACATTGTTAAAAATAGGTAGCAAAGGCTTAGACTTAAAGGGGCTCAGTCACGTTTGAAAAGCTTAGCTAAACTTTTCAAATTGGTTGTTTGCAATCCGCGTCAATCTTCTCCATCCTTAACCATCCTTGTTCCTTTATGGTTTATTATCTCTTCGATGTTTTTCTATCTTTATTAAGTGTTATTTTTAGGTTTCCTTCAATTTAACGTTTATTTTTTCGATGTTCAAAATAACTCAGGATGCCGTGACTGAGCCCCTTTAAAGGGACACTTCGTGTTAGATGTCAAAATTCGCCTTGCATCTAATTAGGGTCAAACCTGGACGTAAGTGAAAAACGAGGCTGGGAAAAGGGATTTAAAGTCAATCCCCCCTTACCCCGTTAAGACCCCTCACAAAACTAAGGCTGTTTACAGCATCTTACCCACGTTTGATTAAATTTCAAATAAAGGTGATTGTTTTGTGCCTACAGCTGCGCTCGGGAGAATTTGACATGAAATAGCAATAATTTTTAGAGACTAGTAACATCTTACGAGACCATAAACATCTCAATGAAATCAGCATCTTGAATATCCTTAACAAACGTGAAAGTATCTGTGGCACAAAACTCTGAGATGTGGGGCTTACGTAAAGAACAAAGATACTTAGCAAAGTTGTAAATGCAAATAAAACGTTAAATAAAGGAGAGAATAGGTAAAACACAGCTAATAACAGCACTCATTTTGTTTATTCTCAGCAACGTAGAGCACTAAGTTCAAAGATCTGTTCTGCCTTACTTCTGCAAGAATACATGTATATTACAAAGATATTAACATACAAGAACAAAGACCGAGTGGCTGACTATCACAGCACACTGACCTCCGCCGTGCAGTGCACTTTTCTCGTCTCCACAAACACGACAACACTTGGAAGGCTGCAAGCACCGAGTGGTAAATAACAATGTCAAGAGAAGAAAACGAGTCGATAATAAGGACACTTTACAAGTTATATGACAGTCACATTAATACGACTGTTGCTAAAACAATAATTTACATCGCTCAAAAATCTGAGTATCAACTATGGAAATTCTTAAGAGCGGTAACATCTGCAAACACCACCTCATCCCGCAGTAATTAACCCTGTTTCCAAAGAAATGTGGGATAACATGTTGTAAGTTGGCTTTTTTGAATCAAAATATTGAAACGAAAGTGTTTTACCCTCCTCCCTATCCCACACTGGACGTTAGGGAAGAGGATGAAACATCTTATTTAAAATATGCTTGTAAAAATAAAATGGTACTTTAACAACATCGCCACATGTTGCCACAGGACAAATTGATGCAACTTCAACAAGAACTTTTTATTTTACAGAACAATCAAATAGTTGCAAAGGCTTGGAATGCAGACACTCTCTGGTCCTTCCCTGGGAGTGGGATAGGGGAGGAGGGTATTCACAGTCCCCAAGGAAAAAGGTCGGGAAGTCCGCCTCGCTTACGAGCATAAATCACAGGTTTTAATCTCATTTAGGATGCCTAAATACCACTCTTCCTCCATCAAGGTATCTTTCAGGGGAGGCACACAAAGAAATAACTAGAGTTTTTTGGCAATGCTTTGAAAATTTATCTTTAGGATAGCATTTTCAATAACATTGTGCTTGTTATTTAAAACATTGCATACATGTCTGTCTGTTTGAAGTGTTATCGTTTAGGGGCCAAATGAACTCCAACTACGCCCACGTGGGCACACCACTCTCGAGGAAAGATTGTGCGACAAGCTCGAAGCGTGACTGCATAGGTGCCTAGGTCACGTCACTTTAAGCAAATCGTATAAAGAATATGACTGGTCTAAAATCAAACAGCTGAAAACTATAAAAATACGAACAACTACAATGAAAAAAACAACAGAAACGCTAAGCAAACGGCTGCAACAGAATTCAACATAGTCTTTTAAAAACAGAAATCTAATCTGTTCTTTACAAGAACTTACAGTATTCAAACACTTTCGTGAGACTATTGCCACTGTTAAACAAGAAAGGCAAAACACCTAGAATTGCCAAAAATAACTTGACCTAGCCCCTTAAATACGATTTCGCCTCTATATTGTTGAAAATTGCACCTATCTGCGCGCACTTGTACGTGCTAGCAAATCATTTCTTCTCAGTGAGAAAAGATGGAGGTTAAGCCCATGTACCACATCTTTTTTAATACTGTTACAATCTTGTTGAAAAATTGCAGCTATTGAGGTAAACTATCCTTTTCTTATCGATCGAAAACGATCCAGGTTAAGCCCATGTACCCATATCCCTATGACTACAGTTATAATCTTGTCATGCAGGGGTTGAATTCGGCAGGGGTGACGTTGGCGAAGCTGGAATAGGCGAAACAATTTGTTGAGTTGGTGTGCCGCTAGACTGCATGGGGACTGGAGAGATTACTGTCTGTGCCAGTCTTTGTTGTTCCTGTCTCAGCACTGGATCTGAAAAGGTGAAGTGTCGATGTTACATGTAATATCGACTAACTTGCAAATTGAAAGAGTTCGATTCACAATCTCTTGCCCCTACAAGAGCATTATCACCAAAAACAAACACTTCTGCTTGGTAGACAGGTCCATTTTTCTTAAACCAACATTATTTAACTCAACCTACATGGGTGCACATTAAAGAAAACTCTAGCCTATATGTTTGTCTATCTGGTTTACATAAATGTATATAAGCAATTTGACCACGAACAAACCACATACAAAGCCATGTTTATACATTTGTATACAGTATACGTTTCTAAAGACAAGGTATTCACCATTGTCTTTTGAATAAACCTTCAACATATTTGTTCTGCAATTCACTGCAAAGACAAACTTGGGGACCCAGTTCTCTGTTTTTTAAAAATTTTCTTACAATATATTTTCATTTTTTAGATGAATAATAAAGCAACTTACGGAAATATGGATGCTCCATAGCTTCTCTTGCAGTGAGGCGCTCCTGTAAACAAGAAGTACATGTGTATCAAATCTTCTAGCAGTAACAATGCACGGTAAATTTAACCTCACTCTACTAATTACCCTGAGCACGATTTTCACAAAATTAATACATTCACTTGTAAAGCTACATGTTGTGAAATAAGTAAAATACTTTAATTTTTGGAGTTGGTGCATGACCTGGCAGGTCTCCAACCCATGACCTCCCAGATACTGAGCAAACAAGAACTACAAAGGCTCCTTGTGAGCTGTATCTCCAAGGATTTGGTACATCGGCCCGATTAACATTATTACACATACAAGCACAATATACCTAGTCAATGAACCTTGTTGAATTAATATATCAACACTTCATTGCAGCAAAAATAACTTATGGTGTGAGACACCTTATTCCTTAACGAAGTGTCAGTGGTACCTAACTTTAATTAATTTTATCACTATGAAATGAGAATTGGAGTGCAGTGGTTTATAATTTTTTTAAAAAAAGATAATGAAAAGAAAGAGGAGTTATTCACCTGTATTGCGCATTTCAATTTCAACTTACCGCTATATCATATCTTAGAAGCTTGTCCAGCAAGTCAATTGCTTCAGGACTTACTAAAAGTTCATTTTCCGAGTGAGTGAATCTTTCCCATCTTTTCCTTGAATGTCTATAGTAAAAACACAACGTTCAAAACATACACCGACATATACATGTAACAACAGTCTTATTATTCAAATACCAAATTATATTTCACATATAACGTATTTAACTTTAGCTGTGTACATTACCAGGTATTTAACACTCATATTTACTGACCAGTAATGTTCAGATATCAAATCGTGCAGTACATTTATCCTTGCCTTACATGCAGCTTGTGTAATACTGCATTTAAACATTATACACATACTTTTTCGTAAATGTTTGTTTTCAGTTAGCCAGCACCATAAGGAAAAAGATAACATAACACACATTTTAACATATTCATTTAAAATATACCAACTTTACATGTACATGTATGTACATACAGTCAGGCTTTTTGGCAGGATTTGAAAAGTGGGCATCCAAATTGTGCCATAGGGCCTGCTCAAATGAACAATTTATGAGGCAACAGACAAAAAATGAAAAAAAAATTCTAAATTATAAGTGGCCATCCATAGGACCCCTGGACACCTATCTGGCTACAGTAAGACAGCATAGAGTACATGTATCTTTTCAAAAACACAACACAATTCACAAGTAGTACAAAACATCTACATGTACATATGTACACAATATGTTAAAATAAATGTCTCCTACAGTGTAGGTTGTACTAAGGTTAAAAACCTTGATAAACAAAAACTCACCTCCCTAAGATGTCGTTGAATCTTGGGTCTAATTCTATATGGTACTTCTCGACATACTCAAAAAGCTCATCTGTTCCTATAACTTTGGCAATTCTGACAAGCTGAAGTAAAGGGATAATAATATTATGTGTATCTGATACTGTAGCTTATTGTTGGTTCTAAAGTAACATGGACTGTACAAAATTTAATGTACCAAATGTACATCAACTATAAAAGATTTCAGTTTGTCACACTTTTAATGTGGTGTTGACTGAAGGCCAATTTACAAGCAGCACTCAAAAAATCTGCTCTGCCTATTTTGTACCAAATACTACACAGTTGCACCACCTTTAGTCAGGGCTTGAAATAAAAACAATCGCAACCTAGCAAAATGCGAGTGATTTTTATAAGCTGCGAGTGAGAAAAATATCCACTGGCAAACGTTTGCGGGTTAGAATCATCCATGTCTCTCAAACATTTAAAACAATTTTCTAGTGGTCTCACCAGTTTGCTAGTGGAAAAAAATCTTACTAGCCAAACTTTGCAAGTGGACTGAAAAATTAGCTTTGAGCCCTGTTTAGTCAGTTAGTCTGAATTTCATTTCTTAGAGAGGAAAAGACATTGGGCAAGTGGAGGAGAGTAAACCTTTTAAACATAACTGAAAGACTGTACTTAAAGGCAAAACATAACAGAAAGAGAAAACACAAGAAGTTGCAAACACTCACTTGATCATAGTTGTCATGTCCATGGAAGAAAGGTTCTTTTCTGAAAATCTGTAAAAGGCAATGGAATACATGTACACTTCTCTGCCTTTAAATAACAGGACAACATAAACAGGAAAAGATAGTCAAGATCTAATATGTGTATCATGTGGTAGAGCAGATGCCAAAGAATGGGACAAAGTTCAGTGGTGGGCTATCATTGTGGACTTATGTCCCAGCCGAGATGAAGGGGAAAAGTAAGTGTACATTTAAGCAGGAACCTAACAAACACTACACAATTAAGGGCCAAGCTCATGGTGATCATTGCTATGTGCCTGTTAAATTGACAAGAACATTTACAACCATGATTTTGCATTGTATCAAGACAATATGCCCTATGTGAAAACGATGCTTTTTGTTACTCTCGGTCCCCTCATCACGTCAATATAGCTTGACATGTACTGTAGATATTACAAGAAGAAATTTATACATTTGTCACTTTAAATTCTTACCATACTAGCCAGCATGCAGCCAAAACTCCACATGTCAAGGGAGTAGTCATACTCCTGAAAACACAAACATTAATAAATAGACATGTGTACATTAGTTTTCAGATACCAGTCAATATGCATGCAGTGTATGGGTGCAGCATGTCACCACCATGTGTAGCAACAACAGTCATCATCATACAGCTGGATGTGTAATTAAAATCAGCTTGCTGTACAGGATTTTATATTATTTTATTAATTAAAATTCCAAAGACATGTCACACCCCCATACACCCCACATTCCAACTTTTATATTTAACAAATGAAGAAGCCTAAGCGGTGTATTGCACTGCGATAAAACACGATGGTCATTTGAGATAACGAGGGAAATGTAGAAAACATGAGCCGCAGGTGAGTGTTTTCTCCATTTCTCGAGTGTTCTCAAATGACCGGAGTACATTTAAAATATACAATTTACATGCGCAAAACAATAAAACACCCTTTTTCTATGTTTTATACTCTGATAAGACATGGGTTTTTGACCAATCAGAGTGTGCACAGGGTCCTATCTATATTTTAAAACACCTTAAGATGCCCACTGTTCAGTACTGCACACTTAGCTAAGTATAACCTTTCATAAGGAAATCTATTTGAACATGCTGTACTCAGTTGCATTTATTGTACTGTACACATGCATATGTGTAGCCTGTTGAATATGTATGCAAGGTTGTAAAAAAAATGTCTGTACATGTACTAGAAATTGAAGTCTTTTTTTAGACAAGCTTATATGAATGCTAGAGATTTTTCATCCCAAGAATGAAAATGAAACTGTACACAGTTTGTACTATCTTCTGAGTTGTACAGGTACTCTAGAGTTATGTTGTCTGCATGAGCACTTGTAGCAAACACACATGGCACATACTTGATGATCAACCAGTAATTCAGGTCCTTTGAAGTATCTGGAAGCCACTCGAACGTTGTACTCTTGACCAGGGTGATAAAACTCAGCTAAGCCCCAGTCTATCAATCGTAACTGGTGAAAACAAACAGAGCAATAATTAATCAAATCAAACAGAAAAAAACATATCTACAATGTACAGTTCTAGATAAACTGTATTTGGGACTGCCAAAAGTGTATGATTATGTTATACATGTTTATCCTTAAGGACCATAATACCACCTGTAGATCTTGTTAGGCACATCAAATGATTTGGAAACTAGCGACAATTAGAAAATACTGTAACCAAACCAAATTGAACACTTCTCTTCCTTTAACAAACATGTCACTGTCATAATTATACAGTATGATATACATCAATTTCATAGCTCTTTGTTTGATGATAATTTTAGTTTTGATATCTTGTCATTGCAGTGCATGCACTGTAAGGTTCAAAGTTCCTTTGTATAAATCATGAATCCTATACGCAGGCCATCTGATAGGGTGCGGAAAAAATGGAAAATTATGCGGAAATTTTCGGCAATATTACGTGGAAGAAAGTGATGATCATGCGGAAAAGATGCCAGATTATGCGGAAATTTCTAAGATTAATAAAGTTGTTCCCTTGGCTTTTTAAAACGTATAAAATACACGTTTCCAAGATTTTAACTCCTTCATGACATCTATGACCTTTTGTTGCCATTTGTGGACAGGTATTTCTTCATTCAACGCAGTTTTCCATGGTTTTTTCTCCGAAGCTTAGTAACCAGGCATTAAATCAGACAAGGAAACTAAATACTGGAAGTTCGAAAACTAGAACCCAGGCCCATTACCAGAAAATGCATGGAAGTCTGTATAGAACGCCTGGAGGTTTAAAATTGTTTACAAAAAAGTGTGTTTTGGTTGCTGTTTTGGTTCAATAACTTCTTCAACATGATCAATCTCTTCGCTATTTTTGCTTCTGAGGATGGTAAGCAGTTGCTTTCTCGCTTATATGTAGCAATTTTCTTGTTTTGTGTGGGAAAATACCCCAAGGATGCGGAGGATGCGGAAGTAGGCGAATTATGCGGATCCACACCACCGCATCCTGTCAGATGCCATGTATAATCAGTGTTTCTTATACGGACAGAAAAAAATCCAAGATCAGTCAAACAGTTACACTACTAGTTATAGAAAACTCTTCATCTATAAACAGCATATACCTGTCTCTTTTCATGATCAATCATAACATTATGTGGCTTGACATCTCTGTGCATTATCCCCATACTGTGACAATAGTCCAAGGCCTAAAAGAACAAGAGACAAGTTCCACAGATTATTAATTAACAAGGACTAAATTTTTGAAATTTACCTACAGTTTACATGTACATGTTGTCAGTCTGTTCTCAAACTAAAGTGTTCTCAAACTAACCTTCAGAAGTTCATATAAGTAAAATCGGATGTCATAATCAGTAAATTTCTGGTACAGTTGCTGTAAAAGAAAACAAGAGAACTCTTAAATTATGAACATCCATGTAAATACGGGCACTGTACTGTTATAATTATTACATGTACTTGCATCTTCATGTAAAAACATGTATTCTATACATGAATTTTATACAGGAATATTCAGGTGTATAGGTTGCAGCTTCAACTTGATCTACACTGTAAGTGCAGATTTCGTTGACAGCTTCGATTTCTATTTTCCTCGTAACATTTCAGATTGAGAGACTGAACTTGAAACAAACAAAAATCAGACTACATGTAGCTTGAAATGCTGCAGGCCTAAAAAAAAAACCATGATCTACATGACTGTATATGTTAGCAACAACAAGCAATGTATAAATTCAAACTCACCTTAAAATCTGTGTTGTTAACATACTCAAAAACTAATGCTGGTGTCCTGGACTGTAATGACAAAAATCATTATAAAGACATGTTAATAACTACATGTCCATGTAGCTGTAAGACAGAAAACATGGCTGCAATAGGCATCACTTTGTAAAGCTCCCTGACCCTTAACTGACCTTTTTCTGACAAAAAAAAAAAATTGCTGAAGAAAACAAGCCCTGGGGCTTATATTTTTCAAATGCCCTTTTCAAGGAGCTTACTTTTGGAGGGGCTTATATTCGGAGGAGCTTTCATGCATCTACAGAGGGGGATCTGCATTTCCAAATCAATTGAGCTAGTCTTATCGTTAAAAGTAAATTTACCATTTTTGCTGTTTTACTTTGTATTTGAGGGCAATTTTCCAAGTACAAGCTTCCAGGAGGGGGGTAATATATTTGGAGGGGCAATTTAATGGAGCATTTTCTGTGTTACCGCTTTGAGTAGGCTTATATTTGGAGGGACTTATTTCCGGAATTTTACAGTCAGTACAAATAATTGAAGGTGCAGCTGTACCATACAGTAGTAGCAGAACTACTGTAGCTTGCCCTCGCAACTGTCCTTTTCAGCCATCCATTTACACTAATACGTTCTCCACAAATTTCTCCTCTTCATTAAGGAAAACATCATTGTGACCCCAATGGGTTTTTCGGCCCTCGATTGTATTTAATTAACCATGTTAAATTATTTCCTCAAAAAGTAATTTCCCGACTATTCAGGGTTGACCTCAGATAATTTTAGTCTCTGACCTGTGGCAACCCTGTTATGGCATTGTCTGTCTTGTCTGTCTGATTGATAATTCATAACTTTTCAAGACCTCGATATACTTGAAGCACAAGTTGCAGTATTATATACATGTACAAGTGATCACTTTGGATCAGTTTTTGTGAAAAAGGGATTGAACTTGAAAGCAAAAGAAAACATGTCAATGAACTACAATGTACATATTACAGATTTACATGTACGCACAAGATTTACAATGTACAACATGACAAGCTAATGTGGGGGCAGAAGACTTCCACTATCTTCTTGAGGTGGTAAAAAACACAAAGCTACATACAATGTAGGAATATATTTACGTACTTATCTCTAGAGGTACAATGTAAAAACATGCATTGTGTAGGCTGTACATGAACAGAACGTAAACATGTAAGTCATTACACCAAATGTATTGACATACCACAGGGTCTTTCACAACATCAAGAAGATTAATAATATTGGGTCCTCCTCTGAGGTTTTCCAGGATTTTTATCTCTCTCTTTATTTTCTTTTTTTTAACAGGCTGTAAGGAAAACAAGGTTCACACAAATGAATGTTACAGTTCTAATCAGAAATCCTTCATGAAAACATTGCGCAAAAAGAAATGGTTTATACCAACAACATTAACAACATCTATGTACACGTACTTGTAAGCCAAAGCTGGTTACTAAGCGGGTTGTTGCTATTTGGAATAAATATGCTACGAATTTGGAAAATGTTGCTTTTTGAGGAAACCTGAAAATTGTACAACCCCTATGACCTCTCAGTAATGATTGTTTCCGGTACTGTGTGATTACTGTGTGATAAACTGTGTTACAGAAAATTTGCTACCAGTTGCCCTACTACAGCTGTACTTTGCTTCCATTTCAGTTCAAATCAGATGAGAAATCTATCTGTTTTGTTACAAATCATCACTCCCTGCTCCCCTAATGAATTTACTTGCCTTGCAGCTGCTGTACGTGAAGCATAATTATATAAGGACAGCAAGTGCATTTCTCTAACAGTTGACTACAAAGGCAACTTACCTTTAAAATTTTAACTACCACTTTCTCAATTTCCTCATTTGAGACATTTATTGCTTCAAAGACTTCACTATATTTTCCTCTGCCCAGTTTACGAACAAGTTCATAGCTATCTTGTTGCCTACAAAAAAAGAGTTTCTTAATTAGTTACTGTTGGCTTGTGAAACAGTGGTAATACAGATAAACATACATTTACATGAGCATTGGTAAAACTTGAGCATGCACAGACTAGGTACTGTTAATGCTGATTTTTACTCATGCATAAAATTAATTATAACAAATTTAAGCATAAGCAACATACCCAGATGCAGTAAGGCATTGTTAAGTAGCACCTTTTGTAAGGGAATTGTCTGAACCAAATGCACTAATTGTCAACATCATACTGCACCTACATATGTCAACTTATGCATATGCTCATCTGCCTTAAGTGTCCTACCATTACTACACTCGGTCACACTCTAATGGCAACACATTGATGTCAATGCTTTCCAAGAAATGTTTTAAACAAAATTTAGGACAATGCATGCATGCAATATGAAACAGTCACTTCAATATGTCAGGTAAATGCATATATTATACAATGTACAATGCTTTTTTATACAATATATGTTTTTTTACATGTATTTCTACAGTATCACTGGTACATTTACTGTGAGTGAAACAATTGAAAAGTAAGGTATAAAAATTAATTACATGTAAACAGTGGAAAACCAATGCATATACACAAATGAATATTATAATAATACAATTGCATTGCACCATTTGCATTTGAGATCCATTTTATAATTTACTTGACTCTAAAGAGGCAAAACAAAATGTTTTGTATTTAAGGCGATCGCTGCAATGTTTTTAAAAAGAAATTGTCACAGGACTTCAAGAAGTTAACTTCTGTTGAATTTCATAAAATATTTATTTCTTTCAAACCACTGTGTTGGTAATATGACAAGTGAAACATTAAGAGGTGCACAGTATTTAAATCACAACACAGGACCACAAAATATGATGAACCAGTAAACTTTACAGGGCTTGGAATTCTTCACATTTCTCCTCAATAAATTAAAACAAACAACGTTGACGAAACTTGTAAAGGATTGAGCACTATGGTAACCCTGTATATAAATATCCCGGCATACAGCACTAAAACAAAATAAAGTTATAAAGCTTAAATCTCTAAATTAAGCAACAGACCTGAGGTGATAAGGAGCATTTTTACATTCAAGTATTAATCATTAGTAAAACAACCACGACCAACCACGTTAAATTATGCCCATTTTTTCATGAACTAACATGATTCTGAGCTTGATGTCATTCATGTTTAGAATGACAGATGAAGTTTGACAGCAGAAGCATTGCCAGTGCCTGAAGCTACATGTAGGCTAAAATATATACATGTATAAATTTTATACTTATATAAGTGAAGAAACAGCATACAGGGACATGAATTTATATTATACTAAGCTAGCAGACCGTTTCTTCACTCCCGCCTACTGTAGTTACGACAATCAAGTTCCACGTTGGCCGACTTGTGCATGTCCAAAGACATGGCCAGCCGTTTGGCTTAGTTGAGAACGCACCAAGCTTAAATTACATCTTACAGCTATATTTGTACCTTGTTGTAAATCGTGTCTTTACTAAACTCATTTATCATTTAATTAACGAACTAAAATGTGAAAATACTCACCCCCATTCTATAACATGAGATTCATAATCCCAATACTCTCTTGGCCGATGCACATTTACATCCGAGTACACTCTGGCACGAGCTGTGTTAGCCATAGTTTTACACAGCGTTTTCTTCTCCGCTGTTTTCAATAGACAAAATGTTCTTTGGCTCCAGCTCCGATACAGTGGCCAGAGGACTGAATGAGTTATAGTTTCGAGGAGTTTTCGCCTTTCCACTCTTGGCTGTAAGCACTGCACATTCGTCTCGAGAGAACACACCGGCGTTGTTCCAGAGCACCCGCAATATTTCTCTTTGTATGATTTGCGGCGACAATTTTAGCAACGCTTGTCGCCTTTTTTCTAGAAAATACTTTATCGATCACCGAAGAAATATTCGTCAGGCTTTTATACGTGAAATCTTGAGCAAAAAGGGTAAATACTACTGAAGAAATCAACTTCAACCCCAAGATATCGCAAGAATATGGCGGCGGCTCGAGCAGACACAAGGAAATCCTGAAAAGCGGGTTGTGGTCAAAGCGAGGCTATCTGGGGCCTGGGTCGGGCAAAGAAATCAATATGGCGGCCTCAGCGCACTGAGACAAGATGACACGTTTTTCTGAAATATCTCGCCGTCCTTATTTCAAAGATTCAGTTGTTCCGTTTGAAGAAGATGCTACACACGAGTTTAAAGGCCACAGGAACATAAGTGTAGAGGAACTGCCGCCGTGGTGTTATATACCGGGAACTGATAGGCGATCACGAAAAGCAGTTTCAAGGTAAGCTTATTTATCTTCCCGGGATCTTATAACCTTAAGAGAGTTTATCATAAACGGCGAAAGTTTGCATTGGATAAAGGCTTCCTTATCTTTTATGAAGCAATAATATCCCGCTGATAATATCGAGGAATTATTTAATATGTTTTAACTGTGGACTTGTCTATCGAACGCACGCAAACCGGTCGACCGTCACGTGATCGTGCACTTATCAATTTTCTTTGTCAGCATTCTTTTTTAAATTTGTCTTGTGTTTCAATAGCAACTTGACGTGTGCGCTTCATAATTTGTCAAACACCTTTTCGACCTATTCACAGCGAAAAGGAAATAATATGGACAGAAAAATATCTGTCCAGATATCTAATGTATGCTTGCATGTACAGTCTGTACACGTGTCCCTGGGAAAATGAAGAGTGGGATGAAGTACATGCAGAGACACAATTTTGTGAATTTTGTCAAATATTGATATGGGGAAGGTAGATCAATTAAAATTACATGGGATCCGCTGTAATTGGCTAGGCTGTAGTGACCGGGGTCTCCCTGCCTAATAATTTTTTAACTTTTGGTTAGGTAATCTGTTTGTATTATTCTCTTTCCTTTTTTTTATTTATATGCAAATCATATTCTAGTTAGGGAAAGCTAAGTAAAAAAAATAAATAAATAAAACCATGTATATGTGGCTTTGTGGAACTCTTAAATATTTTGTGCACAATTAGTCTGAGCATAAGCTTAAGTTTGCTTTACATTGTTTTTGCTGAATTTCAGAAACATTAATGGTTTCCTGAACACAGGAAAGGGAGGAACCATTTATCTTGGAATTACAGATGACGGTAAAGTGAAAGGATTACGACTGACACAATATCAGGTGAGGTACATGTACTGTACATGCTCAGTCAACAGTTACTGGCCAAAATGTTTTTGGGCTCATGACATATATCCAGACTTAACATGTACAGTAAGGACCTGCAATGAGAATATATTAGCAGAGATGCCAACCTAAGTGAATAAAAATTTGGGAGATTGCCAATTTTACCTTTTTTGACCCTAAAAAGTGTTATTCAAAGTAGAGATCTTCTGTTTAAATCTTCAAAACTCGTTAAAAAGATACGTCATTAAAAAATGTCAGAAATATGCATTTTATGCGCTTTAGTTGTTTTATCCAGGAGATTTGGGAATCCTATCGGAGAGCAGGAGATTTGGAAGAGTTTGTATACAATGCCATGTAGATGTATTACGCTGGGCTGGAAAAGAACCACAGCAAAAAAAGTGTCTTAATGAGTCCTTTCCACATAGTCTGCGAGCAGTCTCTTTCTTTCCCAAGACAACACTTTCATGGAGAAAGAAATTATGGGTATCAAGTTCACAAGCTTTACAATTTAACCGAACTTAAAGACAGTGTAATTTGTTAAGTGAAATGTGTTGTGTCAGACATGTAATGTATATTTGAACTGCTAAAACTGTTCTGTGCATGGCCATGCTTACGTCAGAACAACAGAACAGTCGCAATATATTGATATTCTAATGTGGTACTGAGGCTAAGGAGAATAAAACAAAAGAAATAACTTAAATTATTCATCCCTCAACCAATTCTTTTGTCTTTTTCCCCTAAGCCTCGGCACCAAATTATTCAAGTTAGAATTTTAAATAATCCTAATTGACCAATTTTATTCAATTACATTTGAACCTTTCCAAAATGTCAAGCCTAGGTGGTTGCTTACAGGAGGTGGCCGCTCACGAGAGTGAAGACCTCCTATTGGGTCAAAGTTTTGTCTCATTTTTAGCTTAAGGTGACTGAAAGGAAAAGTTTAGATTTTTAGCTCTAAAATTGGATTTAGTCACTCACAGGAGATAATCACTTACAACAGGTTTAAACTCATAAACAATAGGTGAGCTTGGGTAATGGTGCCTAAAAAGGAGGGTAGGGCCACGAATCAAACCAAGCAGAATGCATAGGGTATCCATGACAACCCTGTGAGCGGCAGCTACCCACCCGGCACCGTCACACTGACAAGTCAGTGGAAACACAAATACTTACCACATACTTACACTGTACCACGACAAGAGGGAGGGCCAGGGTGGGAATAAAAGCACAACGTGAACTACAGGTATCTGATAGCATTTAATAATGCACCAGTCAAAGTAAACCCTGACCCCCCCCCCCCCCTCTCCCCACCCTACCCCAGGAGTACGTTTTCGCACATTGGAGTGGACGCAAGTGTTCACAGGTACATGTATTTGTGGAATCCATTTTACTGTTCTTCAATCAATGCATCAATTAATTTAGGGCATCAAACGCTTTATTATTAAGATGCCGATGACTTTTTGTTTCGCTGCTCTGTGAAGAAAACCTTCCTGAATGTTGTTGATACAACTTATGGAATTTTATGACTAAAATTTTCCTTAAAATAAACTTAGGAGATTCCAACCCTCCAATTTTTGGCCGAAAACCTTCTGTTTTTGGAGAATATTTCCGGCCTTCCATTTTTGCTTTAAGTGCATCATTGACATGAAAAATATTTTCTGTTAATTTGAAAGGCCTTTCAAAATACAGAAGATTGGTATTTTTCTTTTCAAAATATCTTTTTTCGTTTCAGAGATACTGATGTTTTTCTTTTATGCAAATTAGATCAATGATGACATCATTGTTTGCAACTTAAAATGGTAAAATACCGAATAAACAATATCTCTAGAAATATTAAAGCAGTGTTCTTGAAACTTGGCACCATAAATG
>JAHPZR010049749.1:0-10087 GCA_019787425.1 Platygyra sinensis | reverse complement strand
TGAAAGCTATTGAATACCAAATTCGGCAAGACGAAGGTAACTGATAAAGGGGGTAAGAGAGGGCGACGCTGGAAAATCTTAGTAAACACAGACACAAATTTGCAAAGCGGCCTACTAAGGGGGCGCTTTGGCTGTTTGGCGGGCTGACCTCCACCAGAAAGAAGGTTTGCGGCAACTTTCTGACACCTCTTTTTATGCTAAAGTCGATAAAGATCTCACCTCCACTAACCAACGAATTGTCAAAAGCACTATTAACGACCTTATAGTCAAACAGGAATTGCCGGCTACAGGTACTTATCTTATCATCATTACTCTACTAAGAACTTCGTGTATTTACTTTTTACTCAAAAGTCACAAACCTAACAACCCAGGCCAACCTATCGTCTCTAAGTTTAGTTGCCCTACCGAACTCATTTCCAGCTAATTAGACAAAATTATGGCACCTATCGTCAGATCTTTACCGTCATACTTTAAAGTCAGTGAACACGCACCTCAAATTTTTCGCGATTAGAATTTCCTGAGCGAAGACAAAACTTATTTTCACTATAGACATTACACCTGTTCACACTGTCATCCCTAAAGGCAGTGAACGCGCACTTCAATTTTTTTTGCGATTTCAATTTCCTGAGCGAAGAAAAACTTATTTTCACTATAGACATTACATCTGTTTACACCGTCATTCCTAATGGCGAAAGTCTTTAAGCCCTCAAACACTTTTTTGATTTACGCACTGTTAAGAACCAAGCTCGGAAACACTACTCCTTCTCGCTGAATTAGTGTTACCACTAAACTGTTTTTCATTCACTGATAGCTATTGTAAACAAGTCAATGGCGTGGCCATGGGCACCAAAATGGGACCCAGCTACGTCAATCTTTTCGTAGGCCACACTGAACACCAATTTTTCAGTCAATACAACGGCCCCAAACCTGAACTCTACCGTCGCTACATTGACGACTGTGTCGGGGCCACTTCTTCTACCAGAGAGGAACTCAATCAATTTATAATTGCTGTTAATTCGTTTCATCCGGCTCTTAAATATACCTGGGAAATTTCCGAAACTTCTTTAGCATTTCTAGATATTAAAGTTTCTGTCGAAGGTAACGGTTTACGCACCAGTGTGCACTACAAACCCACAGATTCTCATAGTTATTTGTTGTATTCATCTTCACATCCATCGCATGTCAAGAATTCCATTCCTTTTTCTCAGTTTCTTAGACTTCCTCGCTTTTGTCCTTAAAATCAGAAGAAACGTGCGGTTTTTTCGACAAAGGTGGCTATCCCGCCTCTGTTGTTCAAGCAGGCCATTATCGCGCCCATCAAATTGATCAGCATTCAGCACTGCAAACGTCTCAGAAGGAGAATAATAATGAAAGAATTCATCCTTACATTCCACCCTCACAACCACGCAGTAAAATCTATCATTCTAAAAAACTTTAAAATACTTCAAAAATGATCCCGATACTGGTGGAATCTATTCGCAACCTGATTAATTTAATTCAAACACGACAAAACATAGGTAAAGTTTTTAGTCAGAAGTGCATTCCAAACCAGTGATCAACCCGGAACTTTTACGTGCGCACGCGCACGATGCAAAACATATCCTTTCATTTACAACGCTGAGAAATTGTCGGGACCTAAGGGACCCATTAAGAGTACTGATCATTTTACCTGTACCTCACCCAATGTCATCTACTGTATAACGTGCACTTTTTGCAAAAAGGTATACATCGGCGAAACAGGGAGACGTCTAGGCGACCGATTCCGAGAACATTTTCGCCACGTAGAGAAAGACGAAGCAAACGCATCTAAACCGGTGGCTAGACACTTTAATCTGTTCAATCATTCTAAGGAACATATGGCAGTCCGCAGCTTCTTCCTATATCAGGGAAGCACGGAAATTTAGAGCCGCAAAAACTCTAGAACAGAAAAATAGTTTTCAAATCGGTACTCTTAATCCTCACGGTATCAACGAACGCTTTTCATTCAACTAATTTATTCCGTTGTTTATCACGTTACCAGGCACCAACCAAAAGCGTAGCTCTATATTTCTGTATGTAAACCACACACAACCCGCAATTCCTCCATTCGCTCCGACGAAGGGCTAACGCTCGAAACATCAGCTTCCGAATCTCTTTACGGTGACCAATTTACATTATCAACCCAGATAATAAAACCAAATTACGAAGCTAATTGAGCCAAGGAGATTAATGGTAACCGGTAATTAAGAACTCGGTAAATACTTTTGTACGTGCTCCATCGTACTTTGATCAAAAATAAGAAGCAAACAGCAGTGATAAACATATTGAACTTGCACAGTTTTTGATTAAAGGGAACCTCCACTCCTACCAAAGAATCACTTTAAACCGCAGGAAATAGTATTTGCCATAACGCTAGTTTTAGTTTTTTTTTTTTTTTTTTTTTCTAGAAGAGTGTCTGAAGTGAAGAAAAACGAATTTCAGAATCGCGTATTTTTGTTTTCAAATTTCCTGGGCGCCGCCATCTTGAATAATTGTGACGTGCCTTGGTTGCTCTATTGTTCTGACACAAAGAGCTTTTGTCTAATAACAAAAGGGCAGCCATTTCACGTCACAATTATTCAAGATGGCGGCGCCCGGGAACTCTGAAAACAAAAGGAACGATTCTATAATTCATGTATTTAAGGTAAACGCGCTTTTTTAGTTTAAACGTTAAACAAATTTGATTCTTAAAATTATTTCGTGTGATTTGAAGTGAACTTTTTGTCAGAGTGGAGGTTCCCTTTAAGACTTAAAGTTTCATATGTTACTCTACACACATTTTGAAAAGTATCAACTTTTCACTTCCGACCTCCTTCACTTCCGGCTCATAAAGAATGTTAGCAGCAGAGGGATCTCATTGGTCATGAGTGAGAACTGAGAGAGGCAGTGAATCAAATGCGCAGTAAAATTAATTAGAAATTGAAGAGCACTTTTGATACCCTGTCCCTTTCTCACCATTTTTCTAAAACCCTTTTCAATGCAATTATTTATTGCTTTACGTACCAAAACAACATATCGGGTAATCATTTAAAAAAAATTGATAAGAACAAAAATTAAACGTTATTTGACAACACTATAATGTTTTACAAGGTTTATGCCTATAGATTTTTTTATGTAATCGTTCCCTGCTTTCTAATAGAAATACAGCATATACAGATTATCAATAACACCAAAGTTTAAACACTATTTCAAACGAGTTGCACGCTCTTGTCATGTAAATCAGTTCATTTTCCCCATTATTTCCAACTTTTCTTTTCTTTTAACAGAGATCATCTCCCTCTCCATTTGGGCAACTGTAAGGCATCACCTAGACAAGCAAAAGGATGACTGGGTCGCAGAGGACCTGAAGAACTCCATGTACGTGGACAATGTCGTCTCTGGAGTTAGTAAAGGTGACGACGCAGAGCACTTTTACCATCATTCGCGACTTGGCTAATGCAGGAATGAACCTCAGGCAGTGGACCACTAACTCAAATAAAATGAAGGAGAATTTGGTCGCTGAAAACACCACTAATACTGACAACCCAAGGGTTCTGGGCCTGGGGTGGGATTCAAATGCTGACACAATCGGTTTCCAGGCTATAGGGTTATGTGGAAATCTTCACGAGTGGCTGATGGATTATTTGAAAGACGGGTTTCAATACACTGTGGTAAATGGCCAGTCTTTTAAACTGGGTGAAGTTAATTATGGTGTTCCCGAAGGATCCCTCTAAGGTTTGAGGCTTTATACTATCTTCTTCAATGACCTCCCTAATGCTATCACACTTGGAGATGTGTTCATGTATGCAGATAATACCACACTGATTATACTGTGTGGGAACAACTTTGATCAGGTCTACGCACAATTAAATACTTGAGGAACTTCTATTTGGAGTTCAATGAACAAACTATATATTCATTCCGTAAAATCTGAAGTAATGATCTTTGGCAAAACAGGCTCCACTGGTCCTGTCCCTCCAATGTTCTCTGGAAATAATCTCATTAACGTTGTGAGTCACACTACATGCATGTTTGGGATTAGTCATTGAGAATAGGCTTACATGGGCAATGTATGTAGACCATGCGAGAAAATCTTTGGCACAGAAAGTGGGCGCATTAAAGACAATGAAGAAACTTTCCGTTAAAGTGTTGGGGGAAATCTACTTCCAATGAATTTTACCAACGGTAATTTATGGTATTGTGGTGTGGGGAAGCTGTACGTCTTCTATTATGGACTCTTTAAACCCTGTTCAAGGCAGAGCTACACGAGTAATCCATTCACGAGTAAACCCTTCCAAAGCCAAATTATCTGCCAATTTCTTATATATATAAAAGAAGAATCCTTCTCCTGATGCATGATGTTTTGAATGATAAAGCCTTATATCGCCCATTTAGTAATTTGAGGTTAAACAACAGACCATTGCGTAGCGGTGGTTTACAGTTTGAAATCCCGAGGGTGAAGTACAAAGTAGGGAATTCGAAGGAATAAACTAAATACAAAGTTCCAGTGATCTGGAATTTTATTAATAGATTGGTCAATTTTAATGCAAACGTTCAAAAAAATAATTTTAAAAATATTTTACGTAGGCTCGCAAAACGCAAATAGCTTCTCGTTCTAAGTACCCATGATAGCTACAAAAGACCGAGATTTTGTATATTTTTAAGTATCACTTCATTGTACCATAGATTTTAGATTAGCCTAAATTATTATTCTTTAATGAATTCTATTTTAACTCGATAATGAATTTATTCTTAATTTAAATTCTGTCAGTTGTATCAAGTTTAAATACCATAGAAGTTTTTCTTTCTTTTGATTATTACTTCACATTTTGTTAGTTATTGTAAGTCCACAAGAAAGTGGTGTATAAACCACTAACGTCATGGCTAAATGCAAGATTACCCTTATGAGGTCACAGACCACGCCTAGCTTGGAACTTCTGGCGTCATTGGTAGCGGCACGATTGTCCCATTTTATCTAGGAAGAAACTGAAGCCTAAACTAGGACATATGGAAGTAACTTTGTGGAGCGATTCTGAAGTAGAAGCAGTGCTGAACAGTCGACCGGTGTATCACCCACTAATGCAATAACCAACCACTAATGTGACACTAACCACTAATGTAATAAAAATGAACCACTAATGTAATAAAAAAGCTAACCACTAATGTAATAAATTTTCACTACTAATGTAATAAAGGAGCTAACCACTTATGTAATACTTTTTAACCACTAATGTAATAAATAAGCTATTGCTATTTTATGTAATGGATATATTGATGTTTGTTAAGTTTATCTTTCGAAGTGGTAAATTCTCACTTCCTCGGCAACGCGGACTCTAATTATGGATCGGTAATAAAAAAGTATATTATATCTCATTATATTTTAACAATGGTACTCCCACTAAGAGCAGTACGCGACAGGCTTAAGTTTATTGAACCTTATGGTAAGAAGGATGTGATGGTTTAAGTTT
The DNA here is from genome assembly GCA_019787425.1 of Platygyra sinensis. Taxonomy (NCBI): domain Eukaryota; kingdom Metazoa; phylum Cnidaria; class Anthozoa; order Scleractinia; family Merulinidae; genus Platygyra; species Platygyra sinensis. The sequence goes on along the minus strand of JAHPZR010049749.1, from coordinate 4,622 downwards.
TAGTTCTTCCCAAGAACTGCTAAAGGTTGGAATCAGCTCCTCCTTGACATGTTTCCTCTCATCTTATTAGTTTATTGAGAACTAAGTATAGCTAAGTTATATTCTTTTGACTATTTTATTGCTGGATATTTAAATAACTTTACTTTATTTTGTAAGTGACGTAACGAACGAATGAATGCACTTTATCTCTGATTAAGGCGGCGGTTCACATGCAGGCCGTATTTTGGCTGGGTATTATGGGTATTATCTCGTTCACGTTTCAAACAGTCACAAATCTGTCTGCTTTTCCCACATATCTACGTTTTGGGCTGTTTTGTAAATGTTCTGGGGATAAATAGTGTTTCTCAAGGGATAGGTAAAATTTATGGAAATAGGACATTTTAAAGATTTGATGTTGTTTTAAAACTAGAATTTGAAGTTAGAAATTGGTAGACGTACAACAAACAGTTGCCCATCAACCTGGGGCGCCCTTACGGGGGCTTTCAAATGTCTGGTGTTGTTCCAGAACGTTTTTTTGCGTGTTAATTTAATCTCCCTTTAAACTTCCTAAAATTTCACTTAAATTCATTATTAACCCCCCCCCCCCCCCACCCACTCCCCTTAACTGGCTATTGTTGAAAGGTTATTGCGGCAATTGGGATGCACTTTACCGACCGTTCCAGCTGTGGAGAGGTGGCCGTAAAAAATTTGGCCTTGTAAAGTAATTCTAAACCCAGTTGAGTGCATTCCAATTGTCTGCGCCGAGTTCAAACTTTTTTGACACTCCTTTCTTGCGATCTTCAGGTCTTCAGATTTGAATGTAATTTGTGAGTAAATCAAAATTGTCTTAACTTTTCCAAAGGCTAACATTCACGCTGCTAAAACTTATGCAAACAAACTCAATTTCCTTTATGGTTTAAAATTGTGCAATAACTGGTTGAAGACGCTCATGTGAAAGCCGGTGACACTTATCAGCACACTAATTCTTTAGCTGGCTTTCTAGCATACGCTGCAGATAAGTCTACTGTCCGGTCATTGCTACGCCTAGAGGTTTCACACTTTCAGACTCAGTTTGCCTCATAAATAAAACAAAAGTAACACCTTAAGCGATAGAATTTACTTAACCTGTGGCGTTCCGTTATGAAGAAAAACATACCCAGGTTGAAAAACTATTGGAAAAAGTAAGTTACCAAGTCTAGGAGTCTAGTCTTGTGTCTCGTGTGCTACGAGTTGTGTGTTTTGGGGGCCTAAGCATCCGTTGACGTCTTATTAAAGAGATATATTTAACCAATTTTGATTTATTACATCAGTAGTTGATTTTTATTACATTAGTGGGTGATACAGACCGGTGACTTACTTGTACCCGGACATTGAAGATAATCCGCCTTTAACACTGGTACACTTCCTGTGTGGCTACAGACTTACCACTCTACCCAATTTAGTCCAGGACAAAGAAGTTCACTCCTCCATCTGCGCAAGCCCCATGATCCGGAAAGCAAGAACTTTCAAGCAGAATTAAGCACTTTGGATCACTTATGACAACGTTTTGGACGCGATGGAGAAGGCTGGTGCCGTGCTGCTTAGGTTAAACTCGCCAATCGAAACCGAATTCAACATCCTTTGCTGCTGCTTTTTCCACTAGACGTGTAAGACGAAATCCGAAGATATCAAGTCGAATAGTGATCAAGCAGACCTTGACTGCCATTGAAGGAAGACAAAATATTCACACTGTCGACTTGAAACAGTTATTCAACTAAAATAAGGATTTCTTGTTATCGTGGTGGGAGGGGGGGGGGGGGGGAATGTTGTGAATTAATTTCCCCCTATTCGCCCGTGCGAATGAGCTGTAGCAGTAGCGCACGGGAGCCTTCGCAATTATGTTAATTTTGTTTGCTATAAAAAAAAAAAATTCGTTTCAGTTTTTTCAAGTTAAGGAATAAACATCTCGAGTTATTTGTTTGCGCGTTTTGAAAAAAAAATTATGAAATTGAAACGAACTCAACCTCCAGTCTGAAAACTGGAAACCTCTCCTTGGCCACCTTTGAGGGGTTAAGACCGCAAAAATTTGCAAAACTCAAACCACGTGACCTTACCAGTGATATTACCGACATAGTGACCTATCTATGCTTGTCCAAATATGTAATTGGATTTTGTAGTGTATTTAAGATATAGAAAACATTTACCCCATTTACCCTGTTTCTATCGAGTTTTAGTATACACCGAATGCAAATATGGCGGACCACTCGGTCGTCGCCCGGGACGAGTCGAATGAAAGCGAGGCTAGTTGGGCTTCGATGTTTTGTTTTGACAATGCTTTTCCAGAAGTCTTGCTTCGTAGTCGATTTGTTTCGCCCTTCCTACGCGTTTTTGTGTTCCTGAATGCCACCGCAGCAGAGTGGAATCTTCCACAGCAGAGAAGGTGTTCTTTTTTTCAGTTTTCTCGTTCGCCTCTGAGGGGAAACCAAAGAGACGGAGGCAAGGAGTTCTGAGGAGTTCACATTCGCCGAAGGAACTGTTTAAGTTCAGGTTGGAATCGATCTTAGAAAATGTGTAAGCGATCGCATTTAGCTCTTGTCATTTGGCTCAATGCTTTCACTGGTTTCAGTAAAGGAGCAGTTGAAATTCATTCGCTTGGTTATTGCGCCGTAGTATTTATATTTACTTCGTGTGATACCGTGCAATCATGCGAGTGGACGCGAACGCAAATAACTTCTTCCTTTGAGACAGAGGATATCATTCAAGGAGACTTTTTCTTTACCTTGGGGAGGGTATTGGCCATGAAACCCGTGTTGGAACACCACCAGACACCACATAAGCTCGTCATTTAAACGATTTTTCTGAGATCTATCCTGAAACGTAGCAAACAAACTTTAGTCCCCGCGGCGATCGTGAACTCCTTTTCTCTGTCTCAACGAATTGCATTGATCCACTATTTTCCCTTAGAGGTTAACGGTGGAAGATTTCTATCCCCTCTCGTCGCATTCAGAAACACAGCAACTCGTAGGCACAGCGAAATAAAACAACAGGTCGACCACAAAGCAAGAGTTTTCTGGCCGGGAAGCATTTTAAAACAAAACATCAAAGCCCAACTAGCCTCGCTTTCATTCGACTCGTCCCGGGCGGCGACCGAGTGGTCCGCCATATTTGCATTCGGTGTATAAATCTACTGGCGTTCTATCACGAATGCCGTTCTCTGATTGGCTACGCTACTCACTATCTATTCTGTGATAGATAGTGAGTAGCGTAACAGTGTGCGCTTGTTAACAAAATGACGGCCGTTTTTTGGCGTTTTCGAAGGGTTGAGAGGAAGATTTAGATTAAGTTTTGAACGACTAGTAGATTTATACTAAAACAATTGGATTATTCGCTCTCGATTTCTATCGCGCGATAGTTGACTCGGGATGCGCCCTCGTCAACTATCACGCGATAGAAATCCCGAGCTCATAATCTAATTGTTAAATAGAAACACGAGTGGAAGTTTGGGAGAACGAGAATTGCTGTGGGAACACGAGCACCCGTGAAGGTTTGAAGTAATCTTAAGAAGAAAGCCGATTTTTTGTCACTGTTGTTTTTATATATTTGTTGCTCAAGGTTTTTTAATTATATTTTATACCATTTACTGAGGATTTGGAAGTAATTGTACTTGTGGAAAGATATAGATCTGTAATGATATTCAGCACTGAAGCGCCTTGAAATGAGAGCAAAAAGGCACACCAGCTGCAAACAATGGAAAATCAGAATGGACAATAGCTGTTCCTTCATTTATCTTTTACACAATCATTTATCAACAATTTAGGACGCGTTGTTATACAAAATATGAGGCAAGACGGGCTCTGGTCAATACCGCTGACCGGTAATGTCCCATGGCACAAAGTTCTCTCGAAGGTCCTGTCGAATCCCTCTCGAAAACAATTGTTTTCTACCATCTGGGCTCCATAAATTGGGGTAAAATGATTGAGTTTTTGATGTCTGCTCTGAATGTTGCATTCCTCCGTCATTTGGAGTGAATGGTGTCGTCTGTTTGAGGAGTACAGCTAAAGGCGAAGATGGAAACGCACACGTTTGGTAACTTCATGTCGGCTTGCTTTGGTACGCTGACCAAACCTGACTTTTAATAGTGAGCTGAAATAGAGAATTGGTCTGCTGCTGGAGAAGAATAACAAGACCAGCTGGAAGAATAGATTCAGGGGACTGGATTTCTGAATAATACGAGTGCTATGCGGATATAACCAGCTCCTTCGACGCGAGTCAAAAAGTGGAGAAATGAAGCAAACCGTAAAGTAAGCTCCAGTTCCATTCAGTTTGTTTCAAAATTCATGGTCATAAACGATTGTTTTCAGTAGAAATTTACTCAACAGACAGTATTCTTTTAATCTGACGGCTGTCTCGGTCTTCTTCAGGTTATTCCTAGAGAACTGAGGAAATTTTAATTTTAGCAAAATTTAAGAAACCTGAGTTTCATGTTGTTTTTGCTGATTGCCCTTAGAACAAAATAAGCCCGCCCCGCAGAAAGTTTTAAGATTTAGTAACTAGAATGTTTGTTGTAAACTATCCATGTAGTTTCAGTTCTAGAACTGATGTACTTTTAGAGAAAATGAGAGAAACATACTGCTTGTTTCACCCACAAATTTAAATGGAATACC
>JAHPZR010049747.1:0-45842 GCA_019787425.1 Platygyra sinensis | reverse complement strand
TTTCGCAGGATAATAGCTTTCTTTGTTTCATTTACCGTACGTCGGAAAACATCCGCAAAAAGTAATACTAATATAACCTGCAATCTACAACCTACAACCTGCCACCTGCAACCTGCACCTGCAACCTGCACCTGCAACCTGCAACCTGCAACCTGCAACCTGCACCTGCAACCTGCAACCTGCAAATTACACCCTCCGCTAATTTTGATTCACACTGAGTTGAACGGTGTTTAAGGACCATTATTCTAGACTGTCACGAGGTTTTTTCGAAGATTAACTATAGATTTTCCATGCTCAAAGATTCTGTAAATAGTTTCGCGAATTCGCGCATGCTTTGTACAGCTTGCACGTTTTCCGAGCATGAATTGAGAGGTTTCCTTCTGAAATGTTGTTGAGATCACTTCCTGTGTATATACTAAAACAATTATTCTTCTCAATCTCGGTGAATAGTGGCAGAATATTTACCTCGATTTCAAAGAATAATTGTTAATTGTAGCCCAAATTTTGATACTTTTGCAATAAAAATGACCGAGAGACCATGACCTCATGATCATTTTCTCTTGAAATGACTTACCTAAATGCCTTGTTGTTTATTCTGTTGCCATCTAGCTTCTCAGGTCGATCCGAAGCCTTTTTCTGCAAGTTATTGCCGGCGTTTCGACTTTCTTCTTTCTTAGAAAAGGAATTTGGAAACACCTCCAAACGCTGCAAGGCGAGAGTCATGTTTCGCGTAATCAAACTCGGTCATCATGTAATAGTACTACCGAAACAGGTAGACCGCGAATTCAAAGACAAGCTTGGCGGTTGACTTTGGCGGCAAACGTCTACGATTTTGGTCACGTGGCTTTGTTTCTCACGAGAAAAAGGTGAACGCATGTGGTCACATTCCAGTGCGTGATTTAACAATGACGTATTCTGTAAACTGCAAAAGGCGAACTCTAATTCGCGGGAAATCCATACATGAAAGCTTAAGAGGAAGCATTTTAGACTCCATCATTGCGGAATGTAAAAGAAAACTTTCAGTTGAAGTATTTGGGGCTTCCACGAAAATGGTTGACTCCGAAACTCTTAAGTGCGAACAACAAGCTGTTACGGCGAAGTCAGCAAGGAGAAAGGAATGTGACCACGTGCGTTCAGCTTTTCGATTTGACAAATAAAGCCACGTGACCGAAATCGTTAACGTTTGGCGCCACAACCAACTGTCACTCTTGTCTTTCAATTCGCGGTCTACCTGTTTCGGTAGTAGATGTCGGCAGTAAATATGTCACGTTTCTCACGCTGAACGTTTGAAAGAATCAACTTCGTTCCCAGGTCCTCGCTCGCCCCAGGGGGAGGCAAGATGAGAGACCCTGGGAACGAGGCTGAGAAATTCCTCGCCCCCACTAACTGCCCCTGGGTCTCCGAGAAAGAGTAGACCGCGACACCCACGAATTTTTTTGCCGCTTCAGAGTAACGTTTTTGATGCAGCGAGTTTGTTTCAAATCAGTCACGTGGTACATTGAAATGTACCACATGAGGACACGACGCCACACAGAAAAGTTTTCTGTGTGGCGTACCGGCGTCGTGACTTTTTCGTACTACGTGATGTTCATTCACAACGTATTTATCTTCAAGAGGAAAGCTTACCGGGCGTTTTGCGTCTAAAAAAACACTCCGAATTTGTCCTGATCATATTTTATTTTCAGCTGATAAACAGCGGCCATGCTTACAGTTCTATGGCAGACAAAAACCACGATAAGCTTTCTTCTTGAAGATAAACGTGTTGTGAAAAGTGAACATCACGTAATACGAAAAACGTCATGACGCCACACAAGAAAAACGCCCTCACGTGGTGTATTTCAATTTACCACGTGATTGAATTAAAAGGAAAACGTTGCTCTGAAAGTGGGTGTCACGGTCCGGTCTACTTAGCCTCCTAAGCAGACATTGGGAACGCGTGACAAGCCCAACAGTAATGTCTGCGTGGGAGGCCGGTCTACTGGGAAGAGTAATAATCAAGTTGCTGAGGTATTACTTACTCTCTGATTGGCTTGTTTGAGAAACAAATGATCTCATTAACTAAAGAAAAGCTCAAACACTCTTACTTTCTGTCATTTGCAGGTTATGGTTTACGACTTACTCAAAAATGAAGGTGGCTATTCAAAAAAGACTTCCAGAACCCTTATTTCCTGCTTCCCAGGTGCGATGATTAACTTTTATCTGCAAGTCTTTTTTGATCGATTTTGAATGCATGCCCTATTCCCTAAATTAACGTTTTGCTCCATGTCTTAAAATTCTCGAAAGTAAGATTTGGCATACACTTTTATTTTGCATTTGAAAGAACAAATTAAGATAGTTGCAGATCAACATCTTATCAACAATTTAATGGTTAGAGCAGTGAAAGTTTGAAACAGGATTAAAACAAATATAATAGACCATTTTACAGTTGTTTGCTCGGTAACCTGACCTATGAATGCAAGCGTGGTGTCTGACATTTGAAGACTGGAGACTGCAGACTACAGACTGCAGACTGCAGACTGCAGACTGTAACTAAGAACGCAGCTGTAAAATGGCCTATTAATCTTGGTGACTTAACTACGTATCATGCAATTTAGCTCAAATTCACTTACTGATTATAACATTTTATTTGCAGAAAATGCCTCAGCACTTTCCCGTATTCTCTTTAAAGACAGTGAGTTGAAAAAGATGGAGAGAATGGATAACTTTATCAAGGTAAATTCTGACGTCATAATCCAGCAACTATAACCAAGTATCTGAGCGTCTTTAATTATGATTTGTATGCGAGCGCTCTGATTGGTCAATCAGCTACGAAGAATCGTAAATCACTCGCCTGCGGCTCGTGATTTACGAATTCTTCTCGTGTTCTACCAACGTCGCGCGTGGTTTATCAAACTATAAACCATAGAGACTTGTGTTCTCTTACTTAATGCTTAAATATTAGGTCGGTTTTCAAACTAGGCTCGCGCTCTCTCTAGTCTGCACACAGTGTCTGATAATCAAGACTATTTGCAAACACTCGGCAAATTCTTAAATACAATGTTTAATTATCTTTGTGTTATAACAGGAGCTGTTAGCCCTTCCAAGTTTGGTGCGAGAATCTGAAGTTGTCCTGAAATTTTTCAGTGCTCTCGACGGACAGCATGAGGGAGCAATTATAAGGTATGAATATCATGCATCCTAGCCGTAATTCTAAACTATCCTAAGGAACTGACTTAAATGATTTTCTTGCAGATCCTCAGAGGAGGAGAAATTGAAAAACGTCAACAAAGTGGCAGAAATATTAAGCGGTAAGGGAAATATATATTTTTTCAATGCATTTATTTATATTATTAGTAAAAAACTACGTTTTTGAACTTTTTCCGTCCTAGGGAGCTTGCTTATTAGTTAAAGGATTTTGCAGTTAACTCCTCTCAAACAAAAAGTGCAAATCTTCGAATTTGTTGAAACAAGATTGATTCTGAAGAAGGATGTTTTTTTATAGGTCGAGATCCGCTGAGAAATTTACCTGAAAAGGGTCCAGTAGCAAAACAAAGTAAGTCGAGAGCGACCTCCCTCGATGACGAAATCTTGGACAAAAGCGCGGAATCACTAAGACCTGATATGAAGATGAAGTCGTTTGGTGCTGGTGCTGTTCTTGATAATTTTTTAAGTGAACGCGAACATCTAAAGAAAAGGGAGGCTGATGATAAGTCAAGCAATCGAAGCTTCGAGGATGATAAGAACCTTTCAGTACAAAGTGGGAGTTCGGCCATTCACTTTAAATATTCTGAAGTGGAGGAGACACGCCCTAGCTTGGAGGAGAAGAGTTCACCTCAATTTGGTGCAAGAAATAGCGATGGAGGAGGTAGCCCTAGTAGAAAGAAGCATGTCGTTCTTCGATCATTCTTCGCAGAGGAAAGCGGTGAGGTAACTCTTGAGGAAGGCGAGGAGGTCGACGTGCTACAGAAAGAGTCCAGCGGTTGGTGGTACGTCAAAAATGATTTCTGTGAGGGGTGGGTACCGAGCGCTTTTCTTGCTCCTGGAAGATCCAGGTCTATATCTCCAGAGAGCTTAGATCACCAGCAAATCTCGGACAACCAAGACGAGCATTGGCGAATCAAAGAAAGTTTGGATAGCTGGCCCAAACAGAAACGTGATGACTCGAAAAGACTCGTCACTCCAGGAAAAGAGAAGGTAATTAATATTTCTATTACGAGATAGACACGTTCGATTATTCAATTAATTGTTTATAGTAAGATTGTGAAAATAAACCTAAAATAAAGTTGTTCACAACTCGAGCTGGGAAAACCGAGCTTACAGCAAGAAAAATGTTCACAACGCTCAAAATGCAAGTCCTAAGAGATCGATGAAGAATCGAAGAGCTCTAGCTCTTCCCTCATACTGGAACAACCGCGGTACAAACGCCGAGACCATCTAGACAGTTAAATTCGGTGATCCACATAAAGAAAAAAAAACTCTTGTTAAACAAGTTAAAAAAGGATCGAACAAACTTTTATAACACCTTATTTCCTCAGATGGAGTGGAATACGTTATTAATTAAATAATGTTAAAAAAAGGCGCAGATGACATCATATAAGACTGGCTTTGTAATTTTTTTTATTTCAGTCTCCAGATCGAAACCTCTCGAATAAAGTGACTGCTCAGACCAAAACATCCGAAATGAACCCACGAGTCAAGCTGCTTACAGTTGAAGGAATACAAAAGAGAAAGAATCCCGACAAAAACTACGTAAGTAATTGTACTTTTTATTATTTTCCATATTTTCATGACTTATATTCTACTGCAAACAGTAGATGTTTTAAAGCAATGACTACCAAGTTACTAACATTTGGTGTCAAATTTTTGTCTTCAAGGTTTACATTCTCAAAGTGGTGTGGTCAGATGGAAAAATTAACATAATTTACAGGACATGCAGTGATTTTTTTTTTCTTCAGGTAACAAAATGCAAGCACACACGCAAACATGGCAAATTTAAATATTCTCCCAAGTTATTATACCACTGACGTAGGTTTTTGTTGCACTTAGGATATCACATTTTGGAGTTTGTTTATTTGTAAATTAAAAAAAGGAACATGGGTGATATAAAAGCAGTGGGCGAGATTTGTTTAAGTTCCCCCCTGCACTCCTAGTATGTATGGAATAGTATATAACTTTATTTTTCCGTGACATGGTAAATTTTTCAGCATAGAATATAAAATGATAAAAGATCCACAACCTTGCTCGGCTGTAAGAGAAACTCTTCTTCCAATAAATGGCGTGAGACGATTTATTTATTTTTATTTTCAGTATTCCTTAATCGATACGATGTTATGTCGTCTCGAAACGCAAATCTAGAACTCAGATACTCAAGGCCGGGGTTGTTCAAAGCCCGATTAAGCTAACCCAGGGTTAGAGAGATTTTTGATCTCGGGTTTGTAATAAGTTTTGGTGAGGTGTTCTGTTTATATTGTTTGCTCTTCAGTTTTGAGCTGTATTAATCTCAAACTACACCAAACGTTAGAGGCGAAAAGCATTTTTACACAAAAAAATAATTCTTCAGTTGACGTTTAATCCTGGGTTCACGTTAACCGGCTTTAGAACAACCCGGCCCAGGAGTCATCCCATGTAAAGATGTGTCTACATTGGAGACATTCCTAGTTCATATTTTGGTCGATGTGCACACCGAGAGATTTTGTAGACGACACCTGCTTCAATGGATGATCAGTTGTTCTGAATGAAGGAATTTCAAGAAATGTTGATAATCTCTTCCCCCTCCCCTTGTGCGAATTATTACAAGAAAACGAGTATTGATAGTAGTTAGGACGCATTAAGGACAGTGGGAAGATCGATAAAAGTTTGACATTCTTTGGCTTTGTTTTCCTTAAATGTAGACAAGACTCAAAGAGGAATTTCCGACAGCCTTTGGAAAGGAAATCCCTGCTCTTAAAGGTAACAAAAACCTAAAATTATTAGCTCTAAAGATGTGTCAAGAAAGCAACATTCAATATTCAGGAGAAATTTTTATTTATTGCTTACTTTTCTAGGGAGAAAATTCAGAGAAAACTGCCGGTTCTGCTTTAAGGACGCAACCTGCAAGAGACAGAGCTTAATGAATCAATTTTGCCACGTAAGTCAAAAAGAATTTAAATCCAGTCACCAAACTCTGATAGAAGTGTATTCACAGATTTGCGAAAGAAAATACTTTAGCAGAGACAAGCGCCAAATAGAAACTCTGAAACCTTTGATTTTGTTTTCAGGAACTAATCAATGCACCTGATAACATCTCAAAAAGTAAAGTTGTCATTGACTTCTGCAGGTCTCGTGCCAGTGATGTCCATCCTCATGGAGTGTGAGTCATTTTAATTTTAACTCTATTTATGCCTTGGTCCTTCCATCCGTCCGTTTGTTTGTTCCTCACCGACTCGTTCGTTCGTTCTTCCGTTCTTCTGTTCCATCGTTCCCCCGTTCTCTCGTTCCGTTGTTTCTTCGCTCCTTCGTTCCTTCCTTCCTTCCTTCCTTCCTTCCTTCCTTCCTTCCTTCCTTCCTTCCTTCCTTCCTTCCTTCCTTTGCTCCCTCGTTCGTTCGATTTTTCGTTCCTTCGCTCCCGCCTCGTTCCCTCGTTCGTTCGTCTCAGTTTCGTTCCTTCGTTCTTTTGTTCCTTCGTTCCTTTGCTCCCTCGTCACTTCGTTCTTTCATTCCTTCGTTCCTTCGCTCCCTCGTGCCTTCGTTCGTTCATTCTTCCGTTCCTTCGTTCCCTCGTTCTTTCGAATTCATTCCTTCGTTCCGTCGCTCCGTCGCTCCCTCGTTCTTTCGATCGTTCGTTCCTTCGCTCCTTCGCTCCCTCGTTCCAACTTTCTTCGTCCCTTCGTTCCTTCGCTTCTTCGTTCCTGCGCTCCCTCGTTCATTCGTTCTTCGTCCCTTCGTCCCTTCGTTCCTTCGGTCTTTCGTTCCTTCGCTTCTTCGTTCCTTCGTTCCTGCGCTCCCTCGTTCATTCGTTCTTCGTCCCTTCGTTCCTTCGGTCTTTCCTTCCTTCGTTCCCAGTTCGTTGCATTGTTCCCAGTTCGTTCCTTTGTTCCAAGCTCGTTCCTTCATTCCTTCCTCCTTCCTTTGCCTCCTTACTTATTATCATTACGGACTAACATTTGAGTTTTCATATATCCATAATATTTAGGGAAACAAACTAGTTATAAGAACAGGAAGTCATGTGGAAAAGTAGAAAATACCTGATTATTGTTATTTTAGCGTACAGTATTTCACTGCTATCCTATACAATAATTCTTTACTCTCCTTTTTGTACAAAATTTGTTGAACTCTTTTGTTTATTCTCAGGTCTGCAAAGATGGATGGCAAGACAACAGAGAGTAAGTCTAAACAGACCAATCACTTACAACGGACCAGACTTAAAACATTATCGACTAACAAGCACTATTCACTTGACTCTGAAGATGACTTCCGCTCAGGTTGTGGAAACGTCAGTCACCAACAACAGTTCTTTTCAGAACTACACTCACCCGGACGATCGCGCTATGCTGTCTAGCTCAGTACCGAGCAGATTGAAGAGCGGGGCGTAAGGGTTTACGGTGATGCGGTTTTGCGTTATTTCTGGTGCGGTTTTGCGGTAATTACTCGGGCTTTCCAAAGGAAACGCCCGAGTTGAAATTTCGGCTTCGTTTTTTTTTCGTTCAGCCACAGTTTGCAATTCTTTAATTAATACGCATGCGCGAAGATTTTACTGATGAGCACATGGCATGGTGTAATGGCGGACGTAGAAGAGTTTATGCGGTGGAAGATCAGCACAAATACTGTGTACGGATACAAAACGGATACAAAATGTACACACAGCGTTCGCGGTAGACCGACACTAAAAGATGAGGAGCGCTTTCGGAACGGGTTGGTCCGCAAACCTTACGAGAGATCTGTTTATGAGCGAACATTTAAATATGAGTGAACCTTTCATCGAGAAACATGCTATATCAACTGAGTTATGTAATGTTAATCGAGAGAAGCATAAACTTAAGTCTCATCGTGTATGTAGACGCGATCGTGAACCAAGCAGAATACCAATACGAAGTTTGAAAAGTCTAAGGAACAAAAGCAGAAAGGTTAGAGAATTTGTCTATGCCAGAAGCCCATCCTGTCTATGCACGTATTCTTTCGTGTACACCCATGTCATGTCATCATCATCATTGTACTGTTATGTAAATGCTAAAAATATATTTAGGAAAACGAAGTTTAACGTCGGCTATTGATCAAGTATTGTTCGTGTGAATTCTTTTTGAAAGCGTGGAGCTCATTCGTTTTGCCGATGTTTGTTCCGAAATGAATATTTAATCAGTGGCGTGTAACTTAACACTCCGGTAGTACTTCCCAAGTAGACTCTGTGACCCCATTTCCGGTCACCCCGCGCCAAGGTTTGCTTACGATAAACACTCCATTTTGCTTGCGATTTACCCAACCCGGAGAAAAAAACGTCTTCACACTGCATAACAAATATGTTTTCCGCATACTTTATACGTAAGTAATAACCCTGCATCTCCAGCACACCGAGACAAAAACAGTTACAAAATAAACCCATAATTACAAAAAAGCCTTACCGAAGTACGTTGAACAAGAACAATGTTTCTCTCCAACTCAAAGCCCGAGTGAACGCAAATATGCGTCTAGTTTTTGTTATAATTTGCGGTATTGCGGTTTCAAAACACTAAGCGGTTTTTGGTTTTCGGTGAAAAAAAGTGTCTGCGATGCTGACACTTTTTGGAACGGTTGGCATCCTGTTGTTTTGCAAGCGCGAGATAAGTGTTTCGTTTTACGACGCATCAGGGTTTATTCTATCAGTTTACAATTTAACTCTGTGGTTTACAGTTACGGCCTTTTCCTACGTAATGTGATTAACCGTTTTGGTTAATGATGCGTCGACTTCATGAAATTCCATGTCGGATGTTAGCTCGTACAACCGTACATCCTCGTGTTCTCGTTGCTTTGATTCAATGCGCAACATTGGCAACGGAGGTCGTCGAGGTCGCAACTGAGAGCGAATAGGACGTGCGGTTTCGGTATTCGGGAAAAAAATCTGATGCGGTTTTGCGGTTTTCGGACCCCCCTTACGCCCCCCTCATTGAAGTTTCTTGTTAGTCTCATTAGCATTTACAATTTAGCCATAGAATTCTCTTTATTTCTTTTTATTCATATACTTCTTCCACTACATCATGTCTTATAGGATAAAAAAGAGAACTAACTTAAGACAAGATGAACAAGAGCCAATACAATAAGGGATGACATTTCACAGTTGTCGCTGTTGCAGTAATGAGTACTGGTCAAAATAATTGGTCTCAATAAAATGTTCATTCTTATCCTGTAGATGATGAGGAGAACAAGGAGGCCTGGGCACCAATGATGTTTGAACAATACGTAGTGACAGCTGACTACCAAAAGAAAAACAAGAATGATATTTCCCTGAAAGCCGGTGATATCATTGATGTCATTGAAAGGAACGACTACGGTGAGAGTAAGAAAAACATAATTCATTGCTTGTGTGATTTGAAGGACCAGTCAGTGCTTTTCGCAGAACCCCTCGAGAAAATGAGCCTTTAATAATTCCGGCTCCAGTTTTCCTTCCGAATTCAGCGTGGTATCGCAAGGATTAGTCTATTTCCTAGCAACTTCAATGAGGAAATATACAGACCACGCACTATAATGCAATAATTGACCTGAACAAAAACCATTATTCCTTTTAACATTTCTCTTGTTTATTTTCTTATTAGGCTGGTGGCTTGTTGACCGAGAAGGAGAGTTAGGTTGGGCTCCTGCATCTCATCTGCAGCCCACAGTAAACGGATCAGAGAAAACTTCATCAGAAGCGTTTGCACCAGGAAAAGGTGAGTTAACTGTATTAACAATGAAGAACAGAGCGGTAATCACTTGAGAGTCGAAAAGTAATAGGTTTTGCACTTACTTCACTGAACGCGCCACTTTTCATCCAATCAAAGGCAAGACCAAAACCAATCGTGACGTTTTCGCACATGTTTCCCGCGCTTTTAATACTTCAAACTTTGATTGGCTCACTGTATTGTCTGCCCTTTGTGTTTGTCTGGAAGGATAACTGATTTTGGTTTTGCGACATTCAATGGGCCCTTTGCAGCTGGGGTCACGTGACCATATTTTTCCTAAAAATCTTTTGTATTATGGGCTATAACTTAAAGAATGCCAGAAATGGAAAGAGGATATCAAAAATACCAAAGTGGCAAAGTTTGAGGTCCCTAGCATTAAAGAATGAGATTTTATGGCGGATTGAATTTCAAAAAAAATAAGAAGATTTGTATGGAAATAGTTGCTGGAGAGCAAGGCCTTGCTCTCCAGCAACTTTTTCCATACAAATCTTCTTAATTTTTTTAAAATTCAAACCGCCATAAAATCTCATTTTTTAATGCCAGGGGCTTCAAACTTGGCCGTTTTGATGTTTTCGACACGCTTTTTCCATTTCTGGCATTCTTAAAGTCGCAGCCCATAATTTTATGAAAAGTAGGTCACGTGATGGCTTAGCTGCAAAGGGCCTATTGAAAAGTGCTCTAGACATTTGGAATGACAATAGATTCTTTTACTGATTATCCTTGGAAAAGTGTGACAACAAGAAGTAATTCCTTTAACTCTCGGACAAACAAGGTTTGGAACTCCCACTTGTGTTTTGAATTCGTTTTTTTGAGACATATCAAAACTATTTTATCCAGAGAAATAACTTTCAACTTGCTCAGTAATATCGCTCTATTTGTCCCAAAAGTTATTGGCTTTATTGTTGATGGGTTGAGCTTCTTTACGATGTTAATCATCTGTAAGAGACATGCCATTTCAAAGATTAGAAAGACATTTTCACTAAATAGCATCAATCAAACATTCGTTTTCAAAATTTCCCATTTCTTTATTGTACTTGCATAAAAATATGTTTAGTATTATCAAGAGATCATGTTCGTATTTCTTGGCATTGTCTACTGACCATTATTGATCATGAGGGGGTTTCACGACTCCTTGTTTTAGCCCCCAAGTCCTTTGCTTTGGCTAACACAAACTTGGCAGGATGCTTGGATAGTCCATATCAAATGAAGCCGTTTGAAGCCGTTTTCCTTCTGAACACTGATGAATTTTTCTTGTTAGTAGATTCTCAAGAACAAGACGATAGCCAAGGAATTTCGCCCACACCAGCCACAAGGCAAGGCACGGTAAGAATTCTCAATGCCGAGTTTCGTTGCCTTTTTCTATTTTCAGTTAGGTCAAAGTGTTTAATGTGGTTTTCACTTGAACTGTTTGTGAATTAAATTCTACTGTCTGACTGTTTATACATCGAAGGTTCAAAGAACAGTTTGCAAAATGGCAAAGCGGAAGTCTATGGAATTTGAAGGTACACCAGACAGAGAAGAAGGCGACCGCAAGGCAACTAGCCAGTCAGTTTCAGAAGCAGCAATAGCAAATTCCTCGGCCATAAACAAGAAGGTTCTATCACAATCCGCAGACGTGTCCTCAGTATCAGGATCCTCGCCCCAGACCCTATCTTGCGAGTTTAGTCAACGTGAATCGGACAGCCCATTCCAGTCCTCCGCAAGCCTTACGTCCCATGTTTCATCTGATGTTTTCACCGAGGAACATTGTACTAATGGCATGAAGAAGTATGCATCACTTCCATTGTTGGACAGCGTTGACGGCGGCTTGGAAATGTCGCGTCGACGTCCTTCTCTAGCGATGCCCCGTTCAAACCCTGCCACCTCATTGGAACGCCACAAGAATGAAATAGAACTAAGCTTGAATGGTGTTCACTCGAAAAGCAAACACTCAAGTTCAGGTGGAAAAAGTCCTGTTCCACCACAAAGAAAGATTTCCTCAAACAGGAGAAGCCCAAAACCCTGTTTTTGCCAAAGACGACGTGATTCTGGTTTTGTATCTCTGTTCAAAACGTCACCCAGAGTGTCCAGTTCAGAGTTTGAGGATCATTTCCACTACGAGAAACAAGAGAAAAACAATAAATATCCAAGATTCTACAGAGCGATATACACGTACAATTCTCAGGAAGACGGTGAAGTTGCCTTCAGGGAGGGAGATGAAGTAGAGGTGATTCGACGAAGTGAGAATGGCTGGTGGCTTGTACGAACATCAGAGGAACTTGGGTGGGGACCTTCTAATTTCTTACAGTCTCTGGCATACTGAAGAATTCATGCCTGATCATTCCTAAACGAAGAAGAGAACGAAAGTCGCACAGAGCTTTCCCATATGCGTAGAGCTCAAAACTGACTTTAGAATACATCTTTTTATTTATTGACAGAACCTTTTTCCTTAAGGGTTGATTCATGTCGTTGTTTCTATTTCTACATATACATTAATGACTCAAAGCAGGATCGATATCTACATTAAATTACAAAATAAATAAATAAATTAATTAATGATTTAATGAAATCTGTGAAAGTATTGTGCACAGTTTAAGATTAAGTAAGAGAATAAGATATAAGCATAAATAAATTAAGAGAAGAAATTATAAGAAAGAATTAACGTAAATTCAAAACAGTGCGGGACTGAGAACCGTAGGCTGCATTTCTGCACGTCTTTGGGAGTTATTCCAACATGTCCAAAGTGGAAAATGTTAATGCTTTAGTTCGCTTGTTCGATAAATGAAGCCCACTCTTTTGCAAAAAAAACCTTGTATCCCCGATACACGCAGAGCGAATATCAACAATTTTGTTAATTTTTTTGGCATAATTTTTATGACTCAAGTCGCGTTGTCAGTCAATTTATTCAACGAGTTCTCTAATGCGTAGAATGCGCATAGCAGCGAGAACAAATAAAGAATAAGATCAGTTAGGAAAATGGTTTAGATTTCCAGAGTTAATCTAATTGTGATGGAATCAGACACCATTCGTGAAAAGTATTTATCAACTCAAGTTTTCCTTTTACTACGCCAACTTAGCGGACTTCCTACGAGGCGCCTCGCAGCAGAATCTTTATTCACTTTGTCAATGGCATCATAATAACACCGGAACGTCCGCTTTTATTGTTTTCACTTGCCTATGTATTTCAAAATCATTATTGTAAAAGTAATTGTGGTAGAATACACCTACCTGTAAATCAAAGAATGCTACGCGAAAAATCATATTGAAGTTAATCTACAGAAGATATTGCCCTATATTGCTAATTTAACAACGTTATGTACACTGTGAATGTATATTATATTTATTTTTCAATTTAAAATTACTCAAGTAATCTGTCTTTGAATTTCTCGCTGTGACAGTAAGGGCCTGTTCACATGGAGGTGGGGGACCACAGGTAGGTGAGGTACCCCACCTACCTGTGGTAAAAGAAAGCTAACCTTCACATGCAATATTTATAACCCCGGGGCGCTGGGGGGAGGTTTCCAAATGCTTCCAGATTGTTTCTTTTACTCGGTGATAACCTCTCTTTAAGAGCTCGTTCTTTATCAAGCTGTTATTTACAGTCACTGCTCATTTCATTCAAGGGCTTTTCGGGCTCAGTGAGCCTTTCAAGGCAAAATTCATAGAAGAAATCAATCGCTAAACTAAACATCGGCATATCTTTGTGTACATCGCCGACAGGGCCTGCTCAAAATCCTTTCCATTTAGTGTAGCCCCTGAGGAAGGTTAGTCCTGTCTAACCGAAATATTGGGCATTGAATTTAACATTTTTAGCCGTCCGGTCAGCCTTTCAATTGGTTTTATAACGGATAAATGCCTAGCTAAACATCACCCCACCCCACCTTGGTTACCCGGCACGGCTGACCGGGCAACCCGCCTAGGTGAGGTACCCCACCTCTCATGTGAAAGCATTCAAGAAAAAAAGAGAGATTGTATGGAGAGATTGGTAACCCCACCAAGGCGGGGGACCACACCTACCTGGGGTCCCCCACCTCCATGTAAACAGGCCCTAAGTTAGGCCCTGTTTAGAAGGAGGTAGGGTAACCCTACTGCCAGGGTAACCCTTAGCAAGAGGGTTATAAGATAGCCCGGGTTTACAACTAAAGTTTACAGGTAGGGTAACCCTATTGCCCGAGATAACTTTACGCTCGTTACGCTTCGTTGCGGGCCTTGTAAGTAAAGCACGAACAGATAACAAAACTGGAAAACAATTTAATTCCAAAGCAAAAGTATGACAAATTGCGAAAGAACTTCATGTTTTCTGGGTCATAATTCGCTGATTTTGTCGCTATTGTGATCATATTTTGCTTTTTGGAGCCAGAATGGAGTTGTCTCGGGTAGGCGAGTTGTCGCTAGCAGAGCATTTACAAGGAGCTAGGGTTACCCTAGCGCTAGGGTAACCCTAGCTGCTTTGTAAATGCGTCGTTGAAAATAAGAAGAAATGTGCGAGTGCCAGGGTAACCCTCTTGAACAGGGCCTTATAAGTTTCGAATTCCGTTACAAAAACAGGGGGAGGGTGGTGCGTACAGGGTTTTGCACCCACCTCCCCATGCGGTGTTTTAATATAACTGGTATTCTTATTGGTGTTGAAGCAAAACATAGTTATTCGCTTCCTAAGAAAAATCCTGAATCCCCCCCTGAAAGATATCGAGAGCAAGAAACTGTTGTAAAAGCTAGCTTTAAAATGTCACTTTGTCAACGAACTGCTGGAAAGAGAATTAATACCATCCGACCATCCTTCCTTATACAAATTTGCTAGTTTTTTGGTACACACTACAATACCTTACAGTTTGAGGTGGTAAGATTGCTTTTTTCTTCGAGAAAGGAAATAGATAGACTTAAAATGAGGGCTTGGGATAAGGACCTGTTTACAGAGAGAGAAGGTTGCCCTTGCAAGCGGGTGACGCTAGCAAGCGGGTTACCTTAGCATTCTTTGAAGAAGTCAGGCCGTGCCTGACGAAATCTGTACCGCCGGTACTTTTGACTTGTCCGTTGGCCCTTTCTAGAGTTAAGAGTTTCTTTGTTCATTAATACCCTAGCACTCATCGCACATTTCCTATTTTTTCTTCGTCGTCTTTACAAGGCTGCTAGGGTTACCCTGACGGGCGAGTTAACTTTTGTCCTTGTAAACACTCCAAGTAGGGTTAACTTGTTAACTTTCTACATATTTCCATTGCCTTTCAGTGTAACTGCGCATTAAGTTATCCCGGTTTGTAGGGTTGCCCTATCCGTGAAATTTTACTTAAAAACCTCGGGCTATCTTTTGCCCTCCAGCCAGGGTTAACCCGTTTCTAAAAATCAGTCCACATTTCGAGGTGGACCACTTTTCTCGGTTGGACCGGTCCGATCAAAAGGAACTGTTCCATTTGACCATTCCGACCCATTCTCAATCCCAGCACTTCGCTGTTCGGTATCTTCCATGACAAAATGAATTTAGTCATTCGATTCGAACGTGGCGTTTGAAGTCATTTCTACGATAACAGCACAAATTCTCGCGCGCTCATTGGCTGATTTTTATCGTCAATAAGCGGACAGACACATGAATTTATAATATATGCGATGCGGCAAGGACCGAGAGCGGACAATTTGACAGTTTGTCATGATCGTAAAAATCAAATGGACGTCAGTTTTTAATGCGTCTGTCCTATTATAGACAATGAATTTCGTTATAACATTGCCAAAGTAGTCTGCGGATCCACAGTTACTTTGACAATGTCATCACGAAATTCATGATCAATAACAGAAAAACTGACGTCAATTTGTTAAATGGCAAATATGATCTGGGAACGGTCTGCTCAAAATAACCCGTTATATTGGTTGTTACTATGAATGAAGCAGCTCACACAATATCATTGATATCACCGTCGAAATCGCCATCTAGCTTTGTACGAGTAACAGCATCTAACATCCTTCATTTTAAATGAGCGCGAAACTCGTTTTGCGAGTGGAATGGAACGTGGCCGTTTGAACCTGGGGCGCGTTTCTCGGTGTGTTCTGACCTCTAATGAAGTAAAAGAACAAAAAACTTTAAACTCTAGAAAGGGCCAACGGACAAATCAAAAGTACCGGCACATGGTAGGTTCTGATGAGCAAATTTAAAGGCTTGAAGAAACTGAACACAGAAAGGCTGACCGTACGGTTGGGGTTAACTGTTTTGTTTTTCCAATATTTCGTCAGGCACGGCCTGACTTCTTCAGGGAATGTTTACAACTGAGAAAAGAGGAAGTCCATTTTGTTTCTTTAGCTAATAACGTTACTGTATAATTTTCAAAACATTTTGAAACTCCTATCTGGAATGGAAAACAAAACAGCTTAACGGACCCGGGGGCTTCAAGAAACAGGCCCCTATCGCGATCCATTCGACACCAAGAAATTTTCGAGCAACAGCCCGGAAATTTTGGTTGAGTGGATCGCGCTCCTACAAAACATTGTCACTTCATGATGTCCAATCAGCGATCAGGCAAAACCACCTGAGGTAACCTGAGGTTGAGTCACGCGATCACGCGACCGAGAGAGATTCCCGCCAGATATGGCGCCGTTTCCAGTCTCTCCTCATGTTGCTAGGGCAGTGCGCATGCCTTTTATTACAGTACTGCTGGACCATTGCGTATAAGTTGGATCGTAGATCGTAGATGACCAAAAAACCTGGAGAAGAAGGACCATGGCATTGGAAGACGTTCACAAAAAAGATGAATTTGACCAAATTTTGGCCGATTCTTCCAGGTGAGTGCACTGTGTTTCAACTTATCCATCCATTTAGTTTGTGCTGAACGTTAAAAGAAAGATTTCTTTAACGGCATGCAGTCTTGTAAAATGCTAAACGCAAACGTGCACATAAAAATATCAAGACCAGATGAAAGAATTATGTTTCGGGTTTTGTATTATTAATTGCTAGAATTGTGCAATTTCTTTCAGCCTATTATTTTTCCATAGCAGTATTCGAGTAGAGCTAAAGTATTTCTCGTTTAGCACAGATCTGGTTTCTGCCAGCTTTCTTAGCTTCGATCTTTATTTCCCATGTAACTCTACATATATCAGTTGCCAAAACATATGTTAAGTTTAATAGCACTTTTTGCAGATCGAATGTGTCGGCCTTAGCTTTAAGTTTGAGCTTATATCACTGAAACTAAAGCATGCTAGAGCATAAGCATACTACAGTCTAATTCAAATGCAGCTTTAAGTTGTTTCGTATCTTGCAAGGGCCAATTTACTTCAGAATTTCTATTTTGCGTGCGAGGTTTGCTTTTTATCGTTTGATCCGGCAGTGAAAGTTGACAGTGTTGAAATTGTTGTTTACAAAACACTAAGCTTATGCTTGGTAAGTCAGTCAGCTTTGTGAACTCTTTATACATTGCATGTGTGAAAAAGCAGCACACCAAAGGAGATTTTAACCGCTGTTTTGGTAGATATAAACTTATCAGAATTGTGGTTTTCTCAATCAATTAAGCTTGCTTGTACATCATTTTAAAAATAAAGTGTTTTGTATGGTTGGGTTTATTAGTACACATCTACATATATTTCATTACTTATTAATTCCCTTACCTTACCTTAAATTTTTTTAAAAAAGAAAATTATCAAGCCTAAAACTTGATTGGCTTTCAATTCCTTGAAATGCACTTCAAGTATTATTTTAATCACAATATAATTGTGGCAATAAGGTATATATCTCTCTCTTTCAGTAAGCAGAATTTTGGTGTAGAATTGCTGTTAGGGTGGGGTATAATTATCTTTTTAGCATCATAAATAATGCAGAGCTTTTGTGCACAATGCACTTTTCATTCGGTTGGACTTTGGATGTTTTGTTATTATTCTAGACTATTTCATGCTGAAGAACTATTTCCTTTCAATGTGATTACTGCTTCCTTTTGTCAACATATAGACATACAGTAGCCAGAGGAACAGCAGTTTTATTTTTAGACTATAAACTGGTTTTGGTACATGCAAAGAAAAATGTTCTGTATAATCTAATCCGTTGGGAGAAATAGAATCATATTTCACAAACAATTTAACTATTCATATCATAACCATTTTTCAAAGTAGGACTTGATTAAAAATTGTTCAATGCTTGCATGTTCTAATATGAAGAAAATTAACAACGTGAACCGACCAAGGTGAAAAAAAGGAAAAAAAAGGAAAATTTAACATCTTCCATATGCCCTAGTTAATCAAAAATAAGGCAACATCCACACTATGTTGGAGAAATTTGAAATTGAAAATGCAGCTTTCTGTGGTTTGGCGTATTTTCCACACTTATCAGTCATGAAAATAGATTTCAAACATTTTAAAAACGGGTCTTTTGGAAAATGATGGTGTCATGATAATCACATACATGTAATGTTCTTGATCGCGTTTTACTTAACACAAATCCAAAATAACTGCTGATTGTTGAGTTTTTAAATTCCTCCAACTCAGCGTGAATGATAAACATTTGATGTATTGTTTTCAAATTGAAACCTCTGTTCTCGAATTCCTTCCATGTAGGAATTTAACTTTAAAGAAAGGTGAAACATCAAAGGCAGTAGAGATGAATTATTGATCAATGAATCCTGATTATCATTCTTGATTATCAACCCCAAGTAATACAATTTTTTATTTTCTTTGTAGCTTTCTCACAGTGGTCCATTTCCATGCACCATGGGCTCCACAGTGTACCCAGATGAATGATGTTATGAAAGAACTGGCAACGGAGAACTCACATGTGAAATTTTATAAGGTAGAGGTTTGTTTTGCATGAAAAGTATGTTGTAATAATTAACAACTATTAGACAAAGTTGTCACAAAATATTGTCAGTGGTGAGCAGATCAATTATTTGTCAAAGTCAAGGCAGAGGCAAATAATTGATCAGATAGACACTGATAAATTGTGATATTTTGTGATAACCAAGTTCAATAATAGTTTTATCATTTTGATCACTAAGTTCGTTTTCATGTTTAAATCACTCTCTTTAATTCACTCTTTAAATCACTTTGAAAATTCGTTTTATTTTCTCATTTTGCAGCTTGAAGCTGAAAATTTGCCTGAAGTATCCCATAAGTACGAAATCAGTGCAGTGCCAACATTTCTCCTATTTAAGGTAGATAACAAATGTGTTCCATTCTGCCGTATTCTAGACTGTCAGTATAAAGCAGGCAGATGAACCTTAATTGGTTGTCTGATTGCTTGGTTACATTGGTTACTACAAAGCAAGGGCTGTTAGGTGAGTATGTTCACCTTTGTTGCCACCAAGACCGAGGATGGATAAAACAGAACAAAAGCATGCTGGTCTTGCTGAACTCTGGTGTTTTATTTTTAATTAGTATCAGGTTTAAACGTGAAGTCGCCAACTTCTAAACTTTGTGATAACTCTGATGTATCTGCCTGGTCGGCCAAATTTGAAGAAATCAAAAAATTTATCTTTTTTTTTTTTTCACCCAATGTTTTAACTTTCTTTTCCTATATGTGTTTAGAACCAGAAGGTTGTGGATCGGTTGGATGGGGCTAATGCTCCCAGTTTGACCAAAAAAGTACAACTGCATGCAAATGTCATTACACCTACAATCACCCCAGCTAAAGAACAAGACACAAAACAGGTTTGTACTAGTTTTAACATTCTTTTAGTGTATTAGTGAGCATTGTGCATTGAATGTGTATGTTATTCTTGATTAAGATCATCAATCCCTAGATATGTCCAGGATTGAATGTTAATGAGATTCAAATTTCTAGTGATAAGTATCACAAAGTGTCCTCATTGGTAAAAAGTCACCAAAACACACACTTGGAATTCTGTCAAATATGAAGTAATATGAAAATGTCAAATAAACCTGCCAAATATGAAGTATTAATTAAGCAATACTTGCATTCAGTCCTGGACATAAGTGACAATACCAAGGTTAAATGTAAAATATTCTTTATTGTTTAAATTATGGTCAGACATCAGTGCTATGAATTCTTTCAGAAATAAGATACGTTGTTTTCAATGAAAAAACATGGTCTACATTGTATTTCATATAATTATAAATAATGAAAAATTTAATTTTGTGGTCATTAGTTTGGTATGGATGTAGTTAACTCTTGTTACATTTTGTAGGACATAAATACAAGATTAAAAAACATCATAAATGGAGCACCTTGTGTTCTGTTCATGAAAGGTTCACCTCAGGAGCCCCGTTGTGGTAAGCAATTTGCCAGTTAAAAATGACTTCTTTTTATTAAACTTAAAGATTACATTGCATTTTGTTATTAAAATGAAAATTTTGATTTCATTATCTCTTTCAAAGGTACACATCTCAAGCAACAGCGTAAAGTGTATATGGCATGAAAAATAATTTGCTGCTTGTTTAAAAGGCTTTTCAAAATACAGAACAATGGCATTTTTCTTTTTGGAATATCTTTTAGTTAATTTTTCGTTTAAGGGATATTGCCATTTTTGTACTATGCAAATTAGGAAAGTGACAATGTCATGACATTTGCAACCAAAATAAACTTGGCACCAGAAATGTACATCACAAACAAACAATATAATGTCATATTAAACTCATCGCCAGTAGATGAGCTTGGAGATGGTGCCTGCCAAAGTGGATGGTGATTCCAAAGGAGCAATGAGCCTTGAGCCACAAGCCCTGAGCAGGGCACACAGGCATCCACAGCAACTCTGCGAGCAGCAACCATCCACCACAAATGTGTCCCGAAATATGATTGAAAAAAAGCGTAGAGTTTTTGGGCCTCTACAGACTGTACTCCCTGTATACCAAGTAGATCCACCAAGGAACTGTCAAATCGTTAGCTGTAACAACTCATTCTTTACATGCAGGAAACTGGCATTGGGTTCACTGGAAATACAGTTTAGGTGTTCAACTTGTTATCTGCATGTACATCCTGTAATCTGCAGAGTTTTGAAGACCACTACAGGGAAACTTTTTGAGACTGATTTTACCAGCGACTATTTTTGACTGCATATTTGTGCAGCTCCTTGAATGAGGGGGTTGTTTACATGTAGTTTACAACAGTTGGACCAAATTATATGGACAAATTCAGTGATGTATAATAACAATTGTCAGTGTGAAGGAATTTTGATCAAGGAAAAACAACATTCAGATTTTAATTGGCACATAAGGAAAGTGGAGTGGAACTTTGCAGCTAGATAATTGACAAATGGAATTATTGTTTGGTAGATTAAAAGCAAACTGTTAATTTTAGATTTTCTAATTTGCTCTGTTCCACTTTGATTTTAGGATTCAGCAGACAGATTGTGGAATTGTTGAATCAAAATGGAGCAAAATACAGTCACTTTGATATTCTCACAGACAATGATGTTAGACAAGGTTATTAAGTATACGGCCAAGAGATTCAGAGGGTCATCAGCTGCATATGTTTTGTTTTATGCCACATATAAATCTATTACATGTACTGATACTTACAAACCTAGCTTACACTTAAGCCATACTGGGGATTATTTCATGATGAAGTTTGGTTCAGATGGCCGATACACTGTAATTAAAATCAACCAATCAGATTGCTCCTTTGCCGGTCGCCATTAACTAAAATCAACCATTCAGATGGCTCTATTGCTGGCCCAATATTCTCTAAGTAACAGACTGAGCTTTTTCCGCAATGATCCCGCACAATCAATCTTGACGATTTTCAGGTAGTTTCAGTCATGCAATTATTTTGTAATCTCTTATTTAAAACCAAGCTTTCTGGGGACTGCACTGGGAGAATGTCCACCTTCAGTCTTTTTTTCCTCTGTGGGGTTTTGAAAAACCCAATATTTTTGTAGCTGGCATTAAAAAAAAAGAACATGATTAATTTTGTATTATTTTCTCACCAAGTAAGACACACTCTCACTAACACATTGGTCCACTGATACACTTTATAGAAATGATTATTATTTTTTCCCGTTTTTTTTTTTTTGGCTGGTTGCCCTTTCTGAGAAAAACAAGGACAAAATATTGGAGCATGCACAATGAACGCAATGTTCAAGGTTTCTTTTTTCTTTTTTGCTCTTTTTGAAGAAATTCAGGCACTTTTAAAGGAAAAAAAACTTCACCTGAAAAAGTCACTTATGTCAGTCTTGCACCAAGCCATTCAATTAATTTACTAGTTGCTCAAACCTTTTTAAGTCCTACTTGCTCTGTGATTTCCTTTAGGTCTGAAGGTATACTCTAACTGGCCAACATATCCACAGCTGTATGTCAGAGGTGAATTAATAGGTGGGCTGGACATTGTTAAGGTAACAAAATCACTGGTTATGCTTACTGAAATTTTGTAATGTTATGCTACTACAGTATATGATAACCACAGTTGTTTTTTCTGACACTATGCCTTTCTTTATCATTTCAGGAACTTGCAGCAAGTGGAGAACTAACTTCAACATTACCAACAAATGATGATCTTAATAAAAGGTAATGACCTCTGCCAGGTATTAGCACTTGTAAGTAATAATGCTATAGTTTTAATGTTGATGCAGAAAATAAAACTTACTCATAAGTGAGTTATGGAAAACAGCGACCAATCTCAGTAGACCAGGCTGAAGAATGTACAGTGTACCCTGATGAGTATAAAAGGTTACTAACTGGATTTTATTAAAAAACTAAATGACTACGAGCAACATGAAGACTTCTCCCAATACGCTTTTGGAAGTGTATAATTATCCGGCTTCATGCACTTTCAACAATACCACGTGATATTGGCAAGTGTGTTAACGTACATAGTAATTTTGTTGTCTTTAGTTTTCCTTAGCATGCGTGCTGCAAAAGTGAAAATGTAGCTTTTTAATTTAAAGCTACAAAGAAGTTTGGTTTTTGTCTCATAAGATTTTAAATGCACTTACCAACTGATTAGACGTATTTTTTGTAGAATCAGTAAATCTATGACAAATTCATATGCAAGTGTTGTATTTTTATGACTTTGTATAGTGTCATCAACACTTCTTGTTATTATATTTTTAAAGGCTACAGTCACTGGTCTCATCTGCTCCAGTGATGGTATTCATGAAAGGAAACCCAGAGGTGAGTTTATAGAACTTACTGTTAGTAGTATTTTTCATCCGACTATATGCAGTTTATCAAAGAGACAGCGACTGGTTAGAGTGGTCTATAGATTTGATAAACCCAGTTTGTACATTCTAACCCTGTTCTCAACAATTCGGATATGTAGCCTGGTGTTAACCCCCTGCCCTTCCCCCATGGCCTGCCCAGCACACACAAAATATACAAACAAACAAACAAACAAACAAACAAACAAACAAACAGAAAGACAAATGGCGAGAACAAACCAAACCAAAGCTGCAGGTAACTGGTTGCATGACAATTCACTCTTAATTAAAAGTAAAACAGTAAAGAAATTTTTAATGATTTATTCTCTAGGCTCCTAGATGTGGCTTCAGTAAAAAGATGTGTGAAATCCTGAAAAAATATCCGAGGTGGGTAGATACATGTAATCAGGTGTGTTCTCAAGAGGTCTAAAAGTTTCAACTTCTGATAGGGTGTGTTGAACATTTGGTGAGTACAATAGCTATGAGCTCCTGAGACTTTGGTCTTTTTTTAGCATGATTGCCTTAGGTAGCCAAGTGGAGTGGGTAATTCTCGTAAGTTAAATGCAAACCATTGACTATTTCTTGGGTTTGCATAACTGTTTCAAATTCTTCAACACCCCCCCCCCCTTCCCCACCCTGCCCCCCATGTTAATATGAGGCAATGTGTCTGAATGAAGAAGGTCTTTTCATCAATAACTTGTCTAATTATGTCACTCATTAATATATTATTATTTTTATAAAATTAATTATTTTTATGGTTTGAGGATGGTGCTTACTAAATACAAAGGTTTTGCGCCACATTAGGACCATGCGGAAAAAATAGATCTTTGCAAGTTTTATTGAAATCCACAAAGAAAAATTGGGGTAGCCATGCATTTTTCGAGACAATTAGCCTTGAATCTTAAAACAATGCTGACATCAGCATATTTCTGAAAAAAGAAAGAAAGGATATTTCTGCAAAGATTTTCTTAGAATTCACCTTAACATACAGAAAAGCAAACATCTTAATATAGATCTTAAAACACTGCATGGCAAATAGTACCATGAAAACTATTTCTGGCATGTTTTTAAAAACAAATTTGTTGCAACAGCACTTGGAGTCTCTGACAGCCTTCCACTGGTTCAGCTGAAATACAGCCGAAATACCTTTTGCTCACAACCAGAAACTAATCATTTATTGAATAGGCTTGCACTTCCATAAAATGTAGGGGTAGCCATGTGCGTTTTGTCAAGTTATTTGTGCTCTTACATTATTGTGTCGCCTCCCCAGTAAGTAAACCATGTGTGTATCTCGTAAATGTTTTTACATGCACTATGCCATCTGCTGGTATATAATTTTGTTTAGTTAGATTTCAGTATAATTTTTGACAGGCAACAGCTTGTTTTTCAGCTGGAAGAGGTTCATAGTTAGTGGTTAGCGATGTGCTGCTATTCCGATGTTCCTTGTTTATTAAAGTACAGGTTCATTTAACTAATTGATTTGGTCACGGTTGGAAAATTTGCTTTCATTTTAGTTGTGTACTTGGTAGCATATGTGTAGTTGATTGTGTTAATGTCAACTCCAGTACATGCGCGCTTAAACTGTCTTGATTGATGTGCATGAACAAAAGCAGGCACCATCCTGCAGATGCCGAGATGTATAGCTTTTGTTATATTATAAAATGATTAATTATTCCTTTTTCCTTTCAGTGTCCAGTTCAAGTCTTTCGATATTTTGGAAGATCAAGAGGTTTGTCTTTTTCTGTTATGACTAAGGGAGAACTTTTGAACCTTGTACATTTATTTTTTTACTATTTTGTGATTTAACATGCAAGGAAATTTTTGCAAGTATTCAGAAAGCTGAAGTTGATTATGGTTTCCCTTCCTTTCACGATTGTCTTTTTTGTTATTAGTAGAAATTCACACAAAAACTGATTTCATGCATTGCTCTATGATAATATTTTCATTTGTACTTTCTGATTGTTATTGCACCAAAGCTGTGGTTTTAGAAAATCTCCAAGGAGAGCAAAGTTTCCTATTGAACTCTTGGGTGCCCAGCATGTAAACTTATATTATGAAGAGTAAGTTTTCTTCTTGCCTAAAGGCAAAAGTTAGCTGCCTGTGGCACCAGGGCAAGCCCTCTGACTTGCACAGGTGCACAGTAAAGATTGCCTGCAAATGCAGATGAAAGGCAACAGTTAATGGCATCTGCTTGTCAGTACATCTAACCAGAATATATTGTTATCAATTAGTATATAATTGTTATTTTCATAAGGTTCGCCAAGGTCTCAAGACATACTCTAACTGGCCAACTTATCCACAAGTGTATGTGAAGGGAGAGCTCATTGGGGGTTTGGATATCATAACGGTGGGTGAAATTGCTTTTAGAGGGTGAAAAATATGTTACATTACTGACAAGCGAGGTTGTTACAATTGAAAATATTTCAATTGATTCTTGAACATCCCCAGTTGCTCGTGACCAGAGAAGTCAGTCAACAGAAAAGTTTTTTTAAGGTAGTTCGAGATCAGTTGTTTGGGGAACACCTCGAAAAACTGCATGCGAAAAATATGAAAAAAGCACTCCCCGCACATTTTTGATTTTTTTTCCGCACTGATTTTGGGCACAGTGCCCCAACTGAACACTGCGCTATGAGGTTGACCACCATTTTAGCATTACACTTAGTTCAGATCTGATCATCCACAAGGTCTCATACTCATTGTTGGTGTGTTGTCTTTATAGGAACTTGATCAAGAGGGAGAGCTTGAAAGTTCTTTGACAGGTTGAAGACAGCATACAATGGCCATGATAAAAAACATGCTGCAAGATCATTATAATTTGAAATAAGTGAACAAGTGGTTATGGACAATTTCAAACCAATTACTGGCAGGAGCATTAGTTTTGAAGTTCATGAGATTCTGGAAAAGAGCAACAAAAAAAACAGCTAAAAGTAATAAGACCTTGTTTTTAAGATTAATTTTACAGCAGCAGTGACTTGTTTCATTTGGCTGATTTATGCAAGGGTTGTATTAAAAGCTTGCCAACAAAAATACCAGCTTTGAACTGTTCAGTACCTGCCGTCAAACAAACTGCCAGCACCTTGGTTTCCATGGACTCCATGTGATAAATCAACTGAGAGTAACAATTTTTCTAAGTGGGAATCAATTCCATTGCCCTACGCAAAATGTAATATAATTAGTTTTTCAGATTATCCTGGAATAGACCAACCTTGATATTAAAATTTAGCCCTGTACAATAGACCCGAGCATGTGGCTCTGGGGATTAAACCCCACAACCTCTATAGTTATTCCCCAGAGGTTTATTGTTTTGGGCTGAATTTTAATATAATATCGAAATTGGTCTATTATTCCCTAGTACCCCACTTGTCGTTATATATTTTAATTCCCCAAATGGTAAATATCTGACAATTTGTTGACACTTCATCCACGGTAAACTTACTGATGTATTGTTTTCCTATTTTATTTTGAATACATCTTCACTTCCCCCCCCCCCACTATTTAAAAGTGCCCCTGTGATCAAAAAAATCACTTCCTTTTTTTCTTGAGATTCTGAAAGTGTGTCTGCTTAACACTTGACTGGCAACATTCTGACCTTTCAATTTTATCCAAAGGCTGTTTACTTTGAGTGTAAGGTTTGGATTTCACGATCCACCATTGCTCACGTTCAAACCTGACCGATTTGACCTCAGAGGGTTGGATCTGGGAAAAGTGATGTCAAAGGCTCACCAGCTTAAAATTTCAGTGTGTGAACGCAGCTTATCACGTATGCAAAGTGCGAGTTTAAAAGTGTGAAAGCCCATAACTCCCGTGCTGCATATTAATTCTTTTTTCTCCTCAATCTAGCTCTCTCAAGAACTTAAATTTAGTAATGGTGGATCATTAAATAGGAAAGTTCCAGTTAAAATAAACAGGTGCCTTTTTTAAATCAAGGATTAAAACTTGGGTCACATAGTGTTTAGTTAACATAGTTTTGAAATCCAAAGGAAAAAAAATTTTTTTGTCACAGGGGCACTTTAAACCCACCAATCTTCACATTAATCCTTGAACACCCCTGGAAAGTTCATCAGGACAAGGCAATGTACAGTAAATATCACACAACTACATGTATGTCCTCAGAGACCCAATCACCGAACTTCAGTGGTGTTGGTTTTGCCCAGTTTACTTTGTACATGGGTTCATCAAGGCCGCCTCATCCTCGGAAACTCAGGGGCTACTAGCTGGGATGATGAAAATTATTTTTCTGGCCAATCAGCAGGACGGGATTCAACCACTTCCGGAACTGGTTTGGTATTAGTAAGTTCCCAGGGGCTCTCCAGCTCTTGAAGTAAACTTTCGCCCGAAAATATCGCATCGTCCCAGCTAGTAGCCCCTGGGTTTCCAAGGAACAGGTCACCCTGGCGAGAGGGAGAATTAATACAAAATAGTACATGGTGAAACCTAAAGCATTCACAATCATCACTTCAGCTGTTTCTTTTATTACCAGATAAAATTATAATATACAGAGTTATTGCAGATCAGGATGTCTTTTGTTGATCTATGTATGCATTAACTGCCTCAAACCTACATTTGTTTAATGGAATTGTAGGAAACAAACTTTCTTGAGTAACAATCTACCAAGCTCAAAGATTCCAGTTTATAAATTAAGCTGCTAAACTCAAGTTCAACATGAGAACTGCACTCAGGAAAATGGTACTGGTTTCTAAACCTAAAGAACTCCTTTCAATTGAGTTGGGTTTCTTAAAGCAGGAATACCATATTTCCTCGAAGAATAGGGAGAGATTATTCGAGGGAAGGCAATTATTTCAAATATTTTTCACGGGAGGCCGTGCTCTATATAATTATATTGTTTTACTATACCAAGCAATAAAGGAAAAGAAATACATGAACATTACCATAGGAAAAAACTGTAAAAAACCCAGTGCTTTTGTAACCATTCAGTTGTGAACAATTAAATGAAAGCTTGTTTGTTATGCAAGTTATCAACTTTTAACTTGATAGGGAGGGGATAAGAAAAAGACAAAATGGCGAGGGGGCGATTATTTTAAATAATATTTCGGGCAAAGGGGGGGCGATTATTCAAGGGAGGCGATTAATCGAGGCAGGGCTATTATTCGAGGAAATATGGTAATTTGGAGGTCTGGAGTATTCACTTCCATATCCATAAAATTACTGGAAGGCAAACTACCACTGCTTGAAGACAATGTAACATCCAAGTGCTCCAATCAAACGTCTTCTGAAGTCCGAGTTTATGAAAATTATGTACAGTGGCACTCCTTATACAACAAGCAACAAATACCTTCTTCCAGTAATATATATATTATACATATGTTGGTGTTGGTCAGTGATTCTAATGCAACTTATTTTTAGATACTGTAAACCCTTACTTCCTGAGTGTAGCCTGTGTAATGTCTAGACAAATACAAATTCCAGTAATTGGTTAGCTTGGAGGAACCTTTGAGCAGAATTGGGAAACAACACATGACAACAAACAAGTCATGCGCGTGTTTCAGGTGCTACTGTACAGGCAGGGTAGACTTGGCCTTTCTACGTCCACTGCAATGACAGCATGTATTGAGATCACCGATAGTCTTTTAACAGGGTTGCAGGGCGCAAGGACAAGTACTATCCAGACAGATCTCCTGCACCAAATTTGAGTTCGTCATATCCCTCAGCTTTAATTACACGGCCTCCAAACCATCTCCCATTGAGGGCATTGGCTGCATTCTCAGTTTCTGTAGAAAGAACAGTAAAAATAATATTACAGACTGATTTGCAGTTATGGAGATGTTGTGCGATCAAACTTCAGTGCCTTTTATCATGTATGGTTATTGTACATGTAAGACTTACTTTGTACCATTATTGCTGATAACCTCTTGGTGAGAAAATTTCAACAGTGTAAGTTCATCGACAGGTAGTGGCGAGACCCAGAATAAAAAAACAACTACAATATTGTGCATCTTGTGGCTTGGAGCTAGCTTCCAGCTTCTTGAGGCAAGATTTTAAACTTCTTACATTTCAAAAGTTTGGATCAATATCAGTATCTGGGCAACTGCGCACCTACCCCTCCCCTAACCCAACATGTTATTGCCCCCGCAGGGTTTTTGGCCCCAGAGGGCCAAAAACCCGAGGAGGCACCTTAGGACTCCCCGCGTAATAGAGAGAGAAGAAGAGAGAATGTAGGTATTTCCGGTATATAGCCGCAAAAAATCTCGATTTGATCGCTTGCACGCCCGCAAGGCATCGACGTTTTTCCCGCAAACGCTCATGGGAGGCCAGCAAAGGGACACGGGCGCGAGGACTTGCGGGATCGGCGTCTTTGTCCTTGGTTCAGATCTCGAGTTCAAGCGTCCCTGAAAAGCGTTTGTATTTGCCGGCCTCCATTACTATTTCAGCGGGATCAAATAAATTCGCTTCGAAATGGCCGAGATTATGATCTAAAACAAATTGAAAACGCTTTCAGAGATCCTGAAGATGGATTTGGGGGAAAAACAGCTCAGAGAGTTCTGAAGTATACTAGATCGAAATTCGAGGCCAGTGTGGTTCATTTGCGACTAAATAGCTAAATCAGTACAGTACCTTCCGATCGTCAGAATTACCCAAGGATAACAATAAGGTGACAGGCCTGCGCGACTCCCATTCACGTGTAGTAACGATCGGAGGATCTTTGAATATTTCGCTAAGCACTAATCCTGTGTTTTCAGGGAGACATTTCGTCAGAGTAAAGCCGTTAGAGGTCATATTTCTGTGTGGCTTCCGCTGTTATCCGCTTGTAATTTGCGGAGTTTGACACCTCTGTTTTTTTGCCAGTTTTTTTCTCTTGATATTGCAAGATATGTTTTAGGTTCTCTCAAATGTTAGCTCTGGAGGAATAAAGTTTGAAATATTCCTTTGGCATCTCGTTTATTTGGATGGCTTATTTTCACTGAGTAATCTTACGGCAGGGATCCAAATGTAAATGTTTTGCGGCGTTTTCATTGAGGACAAAAAGCTTGACTCTAATTTGCATATATGGCGACTGTAACGCGATACTTTTGTTTACATTTCACTTCTGTTGTGCTTTCGAGATACGTTTGCTCGTACACTCTTTTCTTTTCTAAGGATGTTATTTTTCCGGCCCGGACTGAATATTCTTATTTTCTGCCGATTTTAGGCTGAAAATATTCTTGTATTATTCTTTTATTATAGCTTATGGCATTTTCGTTTTATTTAGAATTTATTAGGCTATCAAGTAGAAGTGTTTGGTTTCTGGATCTGGATCGCGTTCAGCAGATTGTGCATGTGCTCTGGACACCACTTTTCGTAGCGAGGCCAAGATGCCACGTCAAAATATATTCTTATATAAAAAAGAGTGCATATCAAGACAATTTTTTTTTTAGTATCAGACTAGAACAATAACGTTCAATATTATTGTTTCAATGAGCAGAAATAAAAGAAAGCGGGGGCAGCTTTAGTGATAACTATTACTAGTGATAAGTTGAACATTGCATTTGGCTAGTGTGTTATTGTGACACGAGTGTGCTACTTTCTGCACGTTTATCACTTTTGGGCTAAGTTGCACAGACATTTTTGAAAATTTAAAGCAGTTAATACATGTAGTACCTGAAGTCTGCGTGAACTCCACAAAGATTTTGACTATGACCTCAGCATCCTCTTCTTCACCTTGCTTCTCATTATATATCACAACTCTATTGACTGTTCCAAACTTGCTACACTCATCTGTCACTTCATGCTCTAAGTCTTCATCCAAATCTTCGACTCCAACCATGTTACGCAGAACAAGCACTTTGGACTGAAGACAAAAACATCTTGAGTATCCAAGCAATAGAGTGTCATGAAAAATACAGTGTATGTACAATGTAATGCCTAAAATTATAACCTAAGTAGTTACTAGTACTGGGTAATTATTTTATTTTTAGAGTTGTCAAAAGTAGCCTGCAGCCAAAAATGATTGCACTTGGTGATCTTGGATAGCTTCTACACTGTAGGCTATTTTTGGGAAAAAAGATGCTAAAATCATTGGCCTTATCCAAAAATCACAAACTTTGCCTTCTTGTGAGAAAATTGCACTCTGATGAACAACACCAGCAGAACTAGGCATGCTTCAACCTGAATGGAATCATCTAAAGCAGAGACTGCCGCATGATCGTATAACAAGCTTTGGCACAATAATATTATGTAAATACCTGTATGTACATGTTGCCTCACCTATATGTAAAAATGAAGGCAACTGTTGTACTCACCTCACTTTTGCGGGACAGTTTCTGCATGACCATGTATCTTGCATTACTTCCTGAAATTGACATGTTCTCCTCGTGGCTTATGCTACTTTCTGCCACCTTCCTTTGCGTTTCTTCCTCGATCTTGGCACGTACCTCGGCTTGCTGCTGAGCAATGACCTGGGCTGACTGCTGCTGCTGCAGTTGCTGTTGTTGTAGCTGTTGTTGCTGTACAAGCTGTTGTTGCTGTAACTGCTGCTGTTGAAGTTGTTGCTGTTGAAGCTGTAACTGCTGGACAGCTGCTGGTTGGACTGGCAGACCCGTTGTCGTGACCACTGGAGTGGCAGCAACTGGTGTCACTACTGCTGCTGGTGGTCCTACAAATGAAAAGAGTAAGATTTGATTTCTGCACAGTAAGCAGCCCAGCACACAAAACAAACACAAGACACGATCGAGTGAGCATGACGGCAAACGCCTTGTTGATGTACTCAACAACAACCAGGGACCTTACCAGCCAATAGTGCTGTAGAAGCTGTCATGATTGGTTGTGCGGCAATACTCGTCGACATCACTCCTGGTGCCAGGGTTCCTGGGGCCAAAGTGCCAGCTGCCATAGTTGGTAAAGCGACCAAGCCTGCTGTACCCACAATGGAAGTAATAACTGTACTACCGGCGATTGTGATAGCTGGAACTGAGGAAAAACAGAACACTCGTCACAATGAAGACTACATTTTTATGGTGGAACCCTCAAAGTGGGCAAGGAAAAATGGAAACATTATTTTGACTACAAGAGGACATGTTAAGTATAATATCACAGACAGTTTTTTAAGATGGAAGCCTCCATTTAGGAATGGACACTTGAAGTTAGACAGCTCCCTGTGGAAACACTTCCTACATACTGTAGTGGTGGTCAGCTCTCAAGAACACAGCTATGTAGTACTTGGTCCCCACAAAAATAAAAGGTTATATGACTTAAGTTTAGGTTTTTCCTTACATGTACTTGCCAGCCCTTGCTCCTGAGCCTGTATTTTCGCAGACACTGCAGCAGCTGCCATCGCAGCTGCTGGAGGTAGTGTGCCATTGCTGCCTTGTGCAGAGGCTGGCGGTGTGATGGCTCGACCAACTCTTAGGTACTGTCCTCCCAAGTCAAAAAGGTTCATTGATGCAATGGCATCAGTTGCTGACTGTTGATTTTCATACTCCAAGAAGCCATATCCCTTGTGTTTGCCTGGCATTGTGTCTGGAGCAAGAGTACAGCTCTGGACTCGACCAAATGCTTCAAATACACTGAAGTGTCAAATAAGCCAAGTGAGATTTGCAATTATTTTCTCTCGCAGTAGATACAATCACTTTAACCCCTTCCTGCCCGAGACCCACGTATAGATTTTACTCTGTCTAACGCCAGACGATTTTACTCATCAAATGGAGACCCCTTGAGCAGTAAGGAGTTAAAAGAAAATTTTAATTGATTATGTACAGCACATTATACTCAGTTAGATGTGTTATCTTGTTATTGTCGGTTGCAGTAGCAAGTAGTTACCTCAAACAAAATGCAAGACAAGACAAGACAAGACAACTTTATTACATTGCCACCAAGAAAAAAAATGTACAGTCGGAACATGAAAGCACCAAAATTCACTGCAGACAAATATTCTCCTTGAAAACCAAGACACTACTGTACATGTAACATTTGTTTACTGATACAATCTTTTTAACAATATTATTTATCTCAATGAAGGTTTTATTAAAGAGGCTGTTGAAACTTACAGCAATCGAGCACTTTTTGCGTGCTTACATAGCCTCATTTAAACACGAGGAAGGTTGGGAGAATTCAAGACAGTTATGCAAACCTGAGACGTAGTCAATGGTTTGCAGAACTTTCAAAAATTCTCCCAGCTCTCCTCGTGTTACTATGAGGCTCTGTCAACATGGAAAAAGTGCTCTATTGCTTTTATATTAATAATTCTTAAAAATATGCACAAATCTGAAACGTCACAACCGTGTTTACATACTCTCATCTAAACACAACTGTCGACCAATGAGAGCGTGCGTAGTGGCTCAGTTATTTTATAATAGTTAATAATCACCTTTTTATGTCATCTTCAGCTAAGTCCGGGTGTACTGAGGCAACATAAATTCTCGCATACTTCTTTGCTTCCTGTTCAAACTGCTCAATGAGTGGTGCGGCTTGTGGAACATTACTTGGACGACCCACCTGAAGCCAGCATAGCAATACATACATGTAGACTTAGCATTAGTCAGACTACATAACAGTAAGTGCCATACTTGGACCAAACTTAAGAATGAAAGTTTATGCACTCAAAACAAATTTTCTCAAAATACTATGGGACACACCTTAATGTTCCTTCCGCCAAGAAGAACTCCATTCATTTGTTCCAGAGCAAGCTGGGCTGCTTCAGGTAAATCATACTCCACGAAGGCGAAGCCCTGAGTCAAGAAAAATATCCTATGAAACCCTTAACTTCAATCTAGTTAGAGACACCAGTGACTCATGTACAATGTAAACACTTTCTTTTTTTCTCAACAAAAATTAATTTGCATGACTGCTGGAGATGTGAGTGGAAATGCTCTATTGCAGCATTTTGTTGGCTTAATTTTATAAAGAGGATTCTGTCTTTTTTTAAATAGCCTGATTTACATGTACAATGTAAATAGGTAGAAGACAAAGTTTGCAAAATTTAAACTTTATGTACTGGTACAGTAAAACCTTGTGTTAGTGTATTTGATTATCATCAACAACCCACCTTGTGCTTCATTGTGAGTGGATCCCAGGACAAGTCAATCTTTTTTATTGGACCAAAGGGAATGAACGCTTGTCGAACATGTTCTTCACGCAGCTCAAAGTTGATGCTTCCAACATAGACCCTGCAAGAGCAAAACAAAATGTTTTCACATTTAATGAATGGGATATTTAACAACATGAGCATACTTTGCAATGTTCTACACTCTTTTACACCTCAGTAACGTTAATTTGTTAAATTGCATTCACCATAATTACATTACAACCATGGAGTTAAATACACTAAACAAATTATTTAAAAAATGTTAGTTAGAAACACAAAATGTAGGCCCGTGGTTAATTGCCCCAAATTATAGGAAAAATAAGACGAGTGTGAATGTGGGAGTGTATGACAGTTACTGACAGAAATCACTTTCTGTGTTGAAGCTGATGAGTTGCTCCTAAAAAATTAATATCCTTCAAGATTAATAAACACTTCACAACCCAACAGTTTCAGTTTATGACAAAAGATATCAACAATTTCTAATGTTTTTTTGACAGTGTATTTGTATCTTGTGTTTTATTCTATTGGCTGTACAGCTGTAGCTCTCAACCAATGAACTCATGACAATTCTCTTACAGTATCATAGAAAAAACACTGTTAGTCTTTCAAAATATTTTGCATGTATCAATGAAGCTTACTTTGCAAATGAAACAAAAACCGCCATGGTCTTATAAAGTCATTCCTCAGTCAGTGACTGAAGCTCTACACTTATCAGGAAGTCATGATTGATGATCATTATACAGTACCTGCACATCAGGGCTAGAGCTCTTTGTCGCTGAGCTGCTGTCTGCAGTGCGGACATCTGTTGCTGCTGAAGAGCTTGCTGTTTTGCCAGCACCTGCAAACCAAACCAAAGAAATTAGTCTTAAAGTGGTTTTAATTTGAGTGTCAAAAGTAATTAGACAATTACCTTAGTTTTGGTTTTGGTTTCACAACAGTTTGAGATTGCCTGAGAAGTCTAATTGGTAAGTAATATTGGTTTGATTTTGGTTTTACGACGCTCAGTTGAGCTGGGCTGCCAGAGAAAACTGCCAACTCCTTCATAATTTTAACCCTTTAATGCCCAATAGTGCCTTATAGATTTTACTCTGTCTAACGCCAGACGATTTTACTCGTCAAAGGGAGACCCCTTGGGCACTAAAGGGTTAACAATCTCTCTCCTTTAACCCTTTAATACCCAATAGTGACTTATAGATTTTACTCTGTCTAACGCCAGACGATTTTACTCGTCAAAGGGAGACCCCTTGGGCACTAAAGGGTTAACTACTACAACTAGCAACTACTCTTACAAACAATAAAGCTGTATACTTAAAACTTCTGACAACCCTGTCCTACCCTCTTACATGAAAATCGCACCGATAACATTTGTAGTTTAATTAATATGTGAGATACCGATTGCACATTCTGACAGGTCAATAACTTCCACAGTATTGTTTTGGAAAGGCACATAGCAATCAATCCTGCAATCAGCAGCCACTGGTTTAGTGCACATGTAGATATGCAAGACTCTCAAATAGCCAACCTGTTGAACAGACTGTTCCATGGCATATCTCTTGGCTTTCTTGAGCATTTCCTCCTGCTGATATGTGAGAGGGGGTAAAGCTTTCTTCACTTCAGAGGGGCGAGGCTGCATGCCGCCTGCACCTGGTCCAATCACAAGTTCTCCTTTAGAGCCATCATCAATAGGTTGGTCTTCTGCATCACCATTTGCTGCACCAGATGTTGGGGAATCTATTGAATATTATGATGAATTAATTGCACTTCAAAGTAGCTGATGATCTCACAAGATGTTTGTGTTCAGTAAAAGAACCTCTATTAATTTGCTGATTGATTGTGCCCCTGCTTGAGAAGAATAAGATAAAAACTTGCTCTGACAAATGCCAGCTGATGGATAGCTTTGAATCAAAAGTAAAATGATTTATGCTTACCAGTCTATCAAAAAATGTTTACCTTAAGTTACCATGTATGTTTTTTTGTGCAGTGCACATTTCAGGGAAAAAATTTACCTATGTGCGGTTCAAGATTGTGAACACACATGTTCAAAAAGTCTCCTGGTCAAAA
This sequence comes from Platygyra sinensis, assembly GCA_019787425.1. Classification (NCBI taxonomy): domain Eukaryota; kingdom Metazoa; phylum Cnidaria; class Anthozoa; order Scleractinia; family Merulinidae; genus Platygyra; species Platygyra sinensis. The sequence continues at coordinate 9,867 of JAHPZR010049747.1, read as the reverse complement.
GTAACATTGGGACGCAACAATGGAAGGATATGGTATATTTCACTACAGGTAAAAATTACTTTAAACCAGCACAGACGTGTTTTACCACCAAAGATCGAGTCAATGTCATGATGTTCGTTATCCTGGCATCAAGCCATAGCTGCAGGGACTAACTTGATTTGGATGCAAAAGACAAAAACAGAGAAAGAGAAAAAAAGAAAGAAAGGAAACAGAAATGTTATCATAAATCTACACTGTATCAACACAATCAACTGGAATAAAACAGCTGAATTACAGAAGAGCTACTCATACAGTATTTTGACAGTCATGGGCTGGATGAAGCTGTATAAAGACAATTAAAACTGATACACTGTAAGAAGAGCCACAAAAGTTCTACCATAAATGATGAGGTTGCAAAGAAATATATTTCTTATTGGTATGTAAGTGTTTAAGACATTCAACTAGGTCATGAAAGTCAATTTACAGGTAAAAAATGTACTGACAACATTAGACCAGTCAGAAAAACAAGGTACAATTTACAGCTAAAGCCTAGTTTAGTTTAGAAATATGCTCTTTGGTTATGAGCGGTCAGCTGCAACTGCCCTGAAAACTAGGATAAAATGCATCCTTCAAGTTTTGACGCAATAAATGTTAGTTTTGTTTCCAACAAAGTATTACTGGTATGCCAGATGGCAAAATTTGAAAATAAAATGAACAACGCAGTGCATAAGGTTAGTAGAAAAAAGCTTGTTTTGGTAACATATTATCCAGGAGCATACAGGCATGTTCTGCTGGGGAAACAAAAAGCTTTTTTTATCATCTACAAAGACCAACCCACCTCCTCCAGGACCCACATCAAATCCTCGCTTCCTTCTTCGTCTCTGACTGCCATCACTTTCATTGTTCAGTTTGTCTTCAGATGGTTTGTCAATCTGTCAAATGTGGTGACAACAAAATGCATTATACACTGTAACATAAATATACACTTCAAAATGGTGTTCCTATGTAGGTAGGTTAGTTATTGTACATACTTTTACCTTTTTGGTACAACCTGGCTATGCATCAAGCAAGGTTGGTAGAGCCATATGCAAGTACTTTCAGATTACAGTCTATTTTGGTTGAAATACATGCACCCATGGCAACCCTATCCAAACAAACAGCTTTGTACCATAATCAAACTCAGTTAAGTCAGAAACTTGATAATGGTAAAAATAAAGCCAATAGACATGGGCATCTGATTGGCTGATTATGTAATTGGGTATAATGCAGACAAAATGAAAATCGAGCCTGCAATGATTCATTGTTATTGCCCACGAGCCAGCTGAATATATTCAAATATATTCACTTTAAACATAATCAGAGGGAATATAAAGCCTCTTTCCAATCGAGCTAGTATGCTTGAAATCACAAATTTGATCGACGAATGAGTCACGCGACGTGTCGCTGTTTGTTTGTGCCCGCAGCTTAATTTATTTCACAGAAATGAAAAACAGTCGAAGCTCTGTTTGCCAGGAAGCCACTCTCTGTCAAGCTTCAGGGAACTTAGCAAATCAATTTGGATAGCCTTCTTATTCCAAAATTTTAGGGAGCTTGCAACTGTAGCTTTGTTTGAAAATTATCTAATCAGAAGTGCTCAGGTCCAAAGTCCACTTGCTGAAGTGCGTGGCCTGAAGTAACAGCTCATGAGAATTTATCAAGCTTTTTCTTTTGCGTATGTTGTTAGTTGTAAATTATTGCAAGGGCCATAGTGGTGTGACCTTTTTAGATTTTTCACGTGGATTTAAAAACAAAGAAAAACATGCGAGTTTTCCACTGCTTTTTTTAAACAATGGCAGATTTAGTTTAAACAATGGTCTGTATTCTGGTTATTTCTTAATTTTCTCTTGGCGCACAACTGTGCCAGTGTTTACTCATTGGCACTCTACCGATAGGTATTCCTAGTTTAAAAGAGTGAGCCATGAAGACAATTTTTTCATGAAGGGAAGCTGCAAATCTTTCTCTGTTTTCTATAAGCTCCAAATGGATAGTAAGTGCTAAGAATGCAGGCAACTCGTACGAAAATTTAGGAAATGTGTTTTTCTTTGAGAGTCAAACTCAAGTTGTCTAGCAGACAAGTTTTTTATTGTTTTGGTTGTCCATATGATTTTTAAGTCGTCACAGACAACTGGAAGACTGCGAATATGGATTCCTGTAATTACTTTGAGTTTTGATTGGTTCACTGTATTGTCTGTGTCTTTTGTGACTGGTTGGAGTGACTACTTTGGTTTCAGTTTTACTACACTCCATTCAAAACCACTCTGATTTGTAGAGACATCAACAGTAACTGTTTTAGCTTTAGAATGCTGTTATGTCAATGTACTTTAATTAAGATCATAAAGCAAAACTTAACCTTAGCTTTTATAATTTGTTGGGGGGGGGGGGGGGTGCATCTAAGGGAGTAGCTGTTTTTTTAAGTATCTGACATTCTCAAAAAAACTAACTTGAATAAAGCTTAAACATTCGCTCGAAAAAATTATATTTAGCTTTATCAAGCAGGCTTTTCTGCATTTCACACTCAAAATTAACGAGTACAACCTTAGAAAGAATAAACAAATGCAAACAAACGAATGTAATTCTTTGAATGATGAAAGATCAAGGTTGTCAGAGCTTTTAATTTAAGCGCATCTACATCTCAAACAGGATCACAACAAGTGAATACCTTACACTGAAACCAGCAACAACCGATACACTTCATATCATTAGGAATGTAACTAGATAGAACATAAATTTCATACCTCGCCATTCAAGTTTCCCTGCGACGGTAACTCGACAACAGCAGCCGCCATACTTTCAACGTGTGCGAAGCACAAAAGCGATGCAACCTGGGTAAATTATCATACTGCATCTTCTTTCCTCTGTCACCATTGGTTTACCTATCACCAATCATAATCTTTGTACTATCACCTAGTGACTTGAAATAAAAACGTCATCCATTGGTTTAACCCTCTATCAGCCAATCAGATTAGTTGTACCATTTGTACCATGGAGAATCATCTACAGTGATCGCGATTTCCGGGAAACATGGCGCATTATAGCGAATTTCTTTTTCGTGTACCGTTTCTTGTTCTTTTGGAATGGTTACTTTGTCTTGATGTCAAACAGTTCAGTGACTGGACTCCATATGGAAGAATAATGCAGTTGTTAGGTAAGTTTTCTCTTCGTTATACTTAATGTTTAAAGTTAGTCTACGCCATGTTTTGATGATTACTCAGGCTTGTAAGCTTGTCTACTGTTGTGCGACTTACATGTATCACAGGCCAAAACGATCGACTTCCTATATTTTTCTCTTCAGTTTTCATGTCATGTTAGGAGTGTTACTACGCGAATTGTCAAATAATAATAGCAGATGATCAGTTTTGTCATGTAATGTTACTGCATCAGAAGCATATTTTTCATTCTTGGAATAAGCTTGAAACTTTTGCGTATTGGCGAACTTTTAGCCGCCAATTTCAGTTCATTCATGTATTAAATTTTTTTGAAGAGAAAATAACTGTATATTAAGTTGAGTGGAATAAAAGAATTAAGATTTAGTTGTGTCAATATTGGGATCAAAGTGTTGTCAGACATTATAGTCCATCAAATATCTTCCCATTCATGATTGGCCCAAACAGGTCACATGATGAAACCATTGATTGGCATTCTGATGATGTAAAAGTCTAGGTCTATGTATGGCTTTATAATATAGATAGGACCCTGCATGCTCTCTGATTGGTCAAAAACCCATGTTTTATCAGAGTATAGAGCGGTTTTAATTTGAGTGTCGAAAAGTTGGTTTTGCACTTTCTATGCTACATGATTGGCTTAAAAAAATCAGAAGTACAACCAAAACCAATCGTGATGCATTTGCATGCATTTTCCCCCGCTTTGCGTCAGCTACCTGTAATTATTTCGAGTTTTGATTGGTTCACTGTATAGTCTGTGTTCTTTGTGATTGGCTAGAGTAATTACGTTGGTTTTGGTTTTACGACACTCAATTGAAAAATGCTCTAAAACAGAAAAAGCGTGTTTTATTATTTCATGCATGTAAAATCTATATCATAAAGGAAATGAAGAAGCATAAGCTGTGTATTACACTGTGATAAAACACTCTAGACATTTGAGAACACTCACGAGATGTAGAAAACACTCGCCTGGGCTCTTGTTTTCTACACTCAAATGTCTGTCATGTTTTATCACAGTGTAATGCAAGGCTAAGGCTTTTTTATTTGTTAAATAAAAAAAAATATACTGTGCTATTGTAGCTTAGATATCAACATTTCTGTGTGTTTGAAGTAAAAAATAGATATCGATTAAGTTACTTTTTGAATTTATTTCAGGAATTGTGATATTTTTGGGACTCGCCTTGCTGGGTCGAGACGAACTGGTTAATTTTTACAGTCAAGCCCTGTTCATCACTGTTGTGACATTTATGCTGTTCTTGAATGCATACAATACCTTGAACCTCTACTATGCTTTAGAAGAACAAGGGATAGTAAACCTCATCGCTGAAGATGGTTCTGTATTACTGCTGTTAATGATTAGTGGAGCATGGATAGTGTATTTAACATCTCTAGTCTTGTACTCAAGAGTCTATAGCTCCATCAAGCCTGTGCTTTTTTCACTGACGGCATTCCCTGTTATGTTGCGTTACCTGTCATCTCCAAACCAGAATGAAGATCCACCTTTGTGGCTGTGTATATGCTTTGGTTATGCCTTTTATTTGATGCTAATGAGCATTTACCAATGTATTTACGACATCGTCTGCCATTTCATTACATCGGTGCATATCATGCAGTGGATGTACAGAATGTATGGATTGACCGTCACTGTCGTGTTTCACTGGCGAAGAGTCAAAGTTCCTCTGTGTATGATGACGTTATGGCTTGTGTTATTTCTCTACAACAGTTTGACTTTTCTACTGTTCTCTAGTGAAACATTAACTGCCTTGCAGTTGTTTAACTTGACTATGGCCTTGACATGCAACTCTGTTCTATCGATGACATCATGTTGCTTTGTGATTTACAGGCTCGCAGGTTATGTTTTGAACATAGTTAAGCGTTATCACCACGAGGACAACATTGCTCCACCTGGCGATCCTTACAGCTCTCCTGATGGATTGAGGGAAGGTTTTGGATTCTTTTTCCTCGGTCTGTACACTGGACTTTCAAGCTCAAAGATTAGCAGAAAACTGGTTCTTCTGGAGCTGATATTTTATTTAATTATTTCAGCGCTGGTGCGATCAATGTTTGAAATAGCCGAACCAGTTTTTGTTGGGACTGGCATCACAGCCAAGCATCGTGTACCGCAAACACTTAAGGGTTTTGTCATTCTGCATTTTTCTCCTGGGGGCATCCATTTATTTGGCCCTTAATTTGTACTTCCTTAAAGAGAAGATCCCATTTATCACCCCAAATGTCATCACGATAGCTCAAATAATCGCTGCTCTAGTTTTGTACTTTTTGTATCTTTATGAATCTCAACAAACTCAAATATGGGAGGCACTGGATGACTATGTGTACTTTATCAATGGTTCTTGCAAAGTCTTTGAGTTCGCTGTCATCTCAGCTGTGCTTTTCTACAGAGTCTGTGACTTCAGCCTAGAATGGACACTTTTTCAAATTGTTATGGCCTTACTTCATCTCTACTTCAATATCTGGACGCCAGCCAAAGAAGGTTGGCATAGTCTTAAACAGCGACACCAAGTGAACCAAAAGTTGAATTCACTGCCATCAGCAACTGAAAAGGAAATTGACGAACTAGCAGATGTTTGTTCCATCTGCTTAGAGGAGTTGAAAGCTGCAAAAGTGACACCGTGCAAACATTATTTTCACAGCTTGTGTCTTCGCAAATGGCTCAATGTACAGAACAAGTGCCCCATGTGTCACACTGCTCTTCTGTCGCTGTAAACAAAACGTGTTAATGTACACTACAATAGAATTTAGAATTAGTGGTAGATCTAGGGTGCCAGTGCTCTCCCTCCTCCTTTTTGGTTATAGAATATGAAGCCTAAATAGCTAACAGTGTCTCAGAGCCTCCCTTAAAGAGGGTCCGCTTCAATCCCCCAATTTTTAGAGCACCTTTAGATCTGCCACTGAACAGAGGTGAAGCTACAAGTAGATTGGAACCAGTTACCAGTTAATTCACCACAGTATATCTCTGAGTGAGTTTGTGATATATGTTGCAGTTAAGTTTTGGTTTCAGTTAATTTTATAATTTAACCAGTTAGTTTTTTCTAGCTAGGTGATTTTATTTTTAACTAGTTAGTTTTTTCTAACCAGGTGATTTAACAAATAACAAATAACAAACAAACAAACAACAACAAATAAACTTTATTAATAATTAACGCTTAAAACTGAGAACATGTACAACTCGCATATAGCGTAAGCTATATAAGTGATTTTATTTTTAACTAGTTAGTTTTTTTTCTAACTAGGTGATTTTATTTTGAACTGGTTCATATTTTTCATTTCAAAACCAGGTTACACCTGTGATTTGTGTCAAAGGGGAAGGGTGAGTCTGGGAACAATAACTTACTAGACCAACAAATATGAGCAAATTTGCAATGACTGCTTGTGTGGCATGGTGGAGATGAAGATGGACTTCAAAGTCAGAGGTTTGGAGTTCAAATCCAGGTGAGTGCAAAATAATAAAAAAAATACTGTGGGGGGGCTAGGTCTACGGATAGGGTCAGGGGTTCAATAGGGTTAGGGATAGTGTTAGGGGGGTCAGATCGAGAGCTGGTGGTGAACGTGTTACTCTTTTTGAGAAACACCCCCCCCCCCCCAAAAAAAAAAAAAAAAAAAAGTGGAAAAATCACCTAGTTAGAAAAAAACTAACTACTTAAATATAAAATCACCTAGTTAGAAAAAAACTAACTAGTAAAATTATAAAATTAACTGAAACCAAAAATTAACTGCAACATATACAACACAAAAAAAACCACTGACAGTTATTTTGTGAAATTTATGATTCAATCTTCTCTATTTGTGAGACAGGTAACTAGAGCAAACGGTTTTGAATGTGTTTTATTGATACTGGGATTTCTTTAAGTGATGGGCATTGGGCAAATTGAGCAGCTGTCAGGATGATTGTGCCTACCTAGTTACCTTAAAATTTTTATTTCCCCCCCTGTGAAAACCAGCTGATCTTCTGCTAAAATGACAATGAAACCCCCAGGGATATACTGTATGCTGTCATGACTGAAAATTGTGCTACTGTGGAAGTCCCATGACTTGTGAGTTAAATGAGTTTATAAGTCAGAACTAAAAAAAACAACCCTGTCTGCTCATCCGGGATAAGTACAATTTCCTTAAAACAAATGAAGTTAGAGAGAGACAAATAGACCACATTGAAATACTAAGGTTGTAAGTTGGTTTTATTTAAAAAAGAAATTGTTTGAATGTTATTCCAGACTCCCATTTACAACATTGTAAATTGTTGATTGGCAGGTGGACAATTGTAACTAATGCTCAAAATGTTAAATTTGACATTTTGACTATCAATACTCAAGAGAAATTAGTTTGTATAAATTAACTGTAAAGTTAATGACCAAATGTTCAGTGCATTATAGAAATGATGTAAAATGATTTTAAGGACTGGCAACAGTAGAGTAGACAATACTTATAACTTTCTATAAGGCCAAGGTACTCATTTGTAAGAAAGTTTGTCATAGAAAAAAAATTAATTGAAAGGTGAAAACTGTAATAAAAACTATTTTATAGTTATTTGATAGCCAATCATAGTGATGCTGTTTTCCTCAGGTATCTAAACGTTCTTAATGTCCTTCACAGTTGTAGGCCAATCGGTAATAGTGAAGAATAGTTCCCAAAATATACTGTCGGCCGACTGTCGGCCGACTGTTGGCCAACAGTCGGTCCACAGTCGGCCGACAGACGGCCTACAGTCGGCCGACTGTCGGCCGACTGTCGGCCGACTGTCAGCCGACAGTTGGCCGGCAGTTTGCGTTATGCTTGAGGCCAAAGTGTTGACCGACTGTCAGCCGACAGTCGGTGACCTGTTGGCAACCTGGCAACAGTATAGTAGGCAATAATTGTTATAAATTTCTATAAGACCAAGTTAAAAATTTGAATTAGTATTATAATGTTTGTTGGTACTCATGTTTAAAAAGCTTGTCATAGGAACTCCGCATTAACTGAAATCTGAAAAATGTTATAAAAACTATTTTTTGTTATTTGATGGCCAATCATAGAAGATGGTGTTTTCCTCGGGTATCTAAACTATCTTAACGTCCTTCACAGTCGTAGGCCAATCTACAGAGTGTCGCAGGTGTTCTCACAGGTTCTTTTGTACACATCCATTTTGCAAGCCAGAATTGCTGCATTGCTTGCTGAAGCTGTAACTGTGAGAGGCATGAAGCCTTAAATGAAATTGTAAGTGTTTTAACCTTTTTTGAGCGAACTTACTACAAAAGGCGATCAATCCCAATGTTAGTCCCCCTGCTTATACTGATACAATGATGCATGTACTAGAATCTTTCACAATTCAAGACACCTCAGTAATTAAGAATGACACTATGGACACAAAGAAAATCTAGAAATAAAATTCACATCATAAGGCAGAATCAACTAATCAAGTACAAAATAAGGCCTCAGACGACTTGATCCCGGTTTTACACTCAAGTAAATCAACCAGGCCATTTGCCGTGTTTTGGTAGTAAAGGGTCTGTTCTGGATGTTCTCATGAAAAATCCCAATTTTGTGATTGTAATCTGATCAAAATGATGGCTTCCTTGGGTCTTTTTTCACTCTAGGAGCACTAGGAGCAAAACTTCCATTTTTACCGTAAGAGGTGAAAGAGGGTAGCTTCGAATTAACTTGAACGAGTGAATTATTTTGTTTTTAATAGGTGGATTATTGGTAATAATCGCACCGAGTATAGTACGTTGAGAATTAAACTGTTTTTATGCAAAACGGACCTATCCAATCTTAGCAGGGGGAGAGAGGTGGGGCAATTTGCATCAAAAATGGCGTCCCTATTAGCTCTAAACGATGACTGTCTGCATAGAATTTTGTCGTGTTTGCATGATCCTGGCTCCTTTTACAACATCTCACTGACCTGCAAGAGACTCTTACAAGTTACTAAAAGCACGAGGAATGTCATACATTCAAAGCTTTTGCAATTAAAGGCAGAGTACTACATCAAGAGTTACTTGGTCGACATTACAAATACAAGTGGTGGAAGCAGAGCTCGGAGACGCGATGATTACGACAAGTACTGCAAATTACGAGATCTTCTTCACGGTTCTGCACGCCTTACAGCAGCGAAAGGAATACTGAGCTATGCTAAAGTGATTGATGTGTGGCAGCAAAACGGGCCTGTAGTCGCTAAACTGTTCACATGGATTGCAAATCGAGAAACCAACATGGAAGAAGGAGAGCCTCGAGCAACTTGTAGCACGCAGTATCGGAGTGTGACGCTTCATTTGCCAAGCTGCGACAAGAACATGGTTATCAACACCAAGTACTTTCATGATTATATTGGTAACTACGATGATGAGCTGAGTATCCATGTAAACTGTGGAGATTTAGATGTTACATCAGAAGGTAAGCTAAATATATTATTAGCTTGCAAATTAATGCAGACGTATTAAAGCTTAACTTGTATTTCCGGCTGTCGATCGCTTGTCTCCACCGGTCATATTATTAACCCTTAAGCCTGATATAATTTTTTTAACCAAGGCTCTCTATAGAATGTATTCTACAGAACTCTGGATGGCCCTTTCCCCTGTGAGTTTGGTTTGTTTTAATCTTCTCCAAGACGCTTACCCCGGGCTGTCCAATCGATGTTAATTTATGACTGGAAAAGCAAATGATAAATCAATATCAATCGACAAAACTACAATGGGCGACA
>JAHPZR010049746.1:7500-15344 GCA_019787425.1 Platygyra sinensis | reverse complement strand
CTCACGGTCAAGAAGGTTTAATGTTCTTTCTTAAAAAGATATTTTTCGCAATGACATGACTTATATTGAAAGATCGTAAAAAAAAAGATTGTACGAAAAAATATAAGTGAAGTCAGGTCGAACAAAAATATGGAAAAACAGGAGTCCCCCTGCGGGGGCTGAACGCCATGCCCTTCCGAACCGAAGCTCGGAAATGTAACCACTGGGCTACAGGGGGACTCCTTGAATAAACTGGAAAATTTAACGGTACCTATATACACGTGAAATGGAGATTTAATTAAAACCCTTATCTTGCTTTAAGAATTGTGGCATAAAAATCAAAACCTGGCTTAACCCATAGAGTTTCCTTCAAATTCTTTATTAAATCTTCCTAAAACAAAGAAAGGAACCTTTCACCGAAGATCCGTTTTTTTTGCATGTCTTCGCCTATTAGATTCAAGCTCAAATAAGTAAACCTTAAATATAAAAATACATAACAAGATGCACATAATTTACTAAAGGTCAAGCAAGTTTTATGTCCTTTCTTAAAAAGGTTTTCTCACATTCACATGCTTACAGCGAAAGATCGTAAAAAAAAGATTGTACGAAAAAATAAAAGTTAAGTCGAACACAAATATGGAAAAAAGGAGTCCCCCTGCGGGGGCTGAACGCCATGACCTTCCGAACCGAAGCACGGAAATGTAACCACTGGGCTACAGGGGGACTCCTTGAATAGCCTATATAATTTAACAGCACCTATATAAACGGGAAATGTAGATTTAATTAAGACCCTTATCTTGCTTTAAAATTTGTGGGATAAATAAATCAAAGACCTTGCTTAAAAACCGCAAGGCTGTTTCAACCCCGGACAAGCATGATTGACAGAGTCCTTGTTTTATTTGAAGCCTCAGAAACAATTTTGCCTTTGTGGGGTGCCATACCAATTGCCTCCTCAAGGGTTCTTGCATATTCCTCAAGTTCCTTGTATGATCTCTGAAGCTCCTCAGAAACTCTCCTCTGTTCATCAAACTATCGAGTTTTCTTCAAATTCTTTATTCAATTTTCCTCAAACAAAGAAAGGAACCTTTCACTCAGGTTCCGTTCTTTTGCACGTCTTTGCCTATTAGATACAAGCTCAAATAAGTAGACCTTAAATATAAAAAGACATAACAAGATGCATATAATTTTCTCACGGTCAAGAAGGTTTAATGTCCTTTCTTAAAAAGATATTTTTCGCAATGACATGACTTATATTGAAAGATCGTAAAAACAGATTGTACGAAAAAATAAATGAAGTCGAACACAAATATGGAAAAAAGGAGTGCCCCTGCGGGGGCTGAACGCCATGCCCTTCCGAACCGAAGCTCGGAAATGTAACCACTGGGCTACAGGGGGACTCCTTGAATAGGCTAGAAAATTTAACGGTACCTATATACACGTGAAATGTAGACTCATCTTGCTTTACAAAATAGTGGCGTAAAAAAACTCTAAGACTTGGCTTAAGTTAAAAAGTTCTTTTAAAATCCGTGATTTGATCTTCTTTGGACAAAAAAAGTAACCTATTACTCAAGATCTGTTCTTTTGCAAGCCCTCGCCTATAAGATACAAGCTAAGAGAGCTTAAATAAAACATGCATAACGATATAGATATACTTTACTGTCAAGCAGGTTTGATGTCCTTTCTTAAAAGGTTTTTAACACTGACATGACTTGGTTTAAAACATAAAAAAAGAATGTACGAAAAAATATAAGTGAAGTTAAACACAAATATGGAAAAAAAGAGTCCCCCTGTCGGGGCTGAACGCCATGCCCTTCCGAACCGAAGCTGGGAAATGTAACCACTGGGCTACAGGGGGACTCCTTGAATAGCCTAGAAAATTTAATGGTACCTATATACAAGTGAAAAGTAGATTTAATTAAGAGCCTAATCTTGCTTTGAGAATTGTGGCATAAAAAAATCAAAGACCTTGCTTAAGCCAAGAGTCTTAAAATCCTTTATTAAATCTTCCTTAAACAAAGAAGGGAACTTTTCACTCAAGATCCCTTCTTTTGAACGTCTTCTTCTATAAACAGGTAGACAATAAATATATAAAGACATAACAAGATGCATATAATTTAATCACCGTCAAGCAAGTTTGATGTCCTTTCTTAAAAAAGTTTTTTTCACATTGACATGACTTTTGAAACTTATCGTAAAAAAATATTGTACGAACCAAAAATGTACGTTGAATACAAATCTGGAAAAAAGGAGTCCCCCTGGGGGGGCTGATCGCCATGCCCTTCCGAACCAAAGCTCGGAAATGTAACCACTGGGCTACAGGGGGACTCCTTCAAAAGGCTACAAAATTTAAGGGCACCTATATACACAGGAAATGTAGATTTAATTAAAACCCTTATCTTGCTTTAAAAATTGTGGCATAAATAAATAAAAGACCTTGCTTAAAAAACCGCAAGGCTGTTTCAACCCCGGACAAGAATGATTGACAGAGTCCTTGTTTTGTTTGAAGCCTCAGAAACAATTTTGCCTTTGTGGGGTACCATACCAATTGCCTCCTCAAGGGTTCTTGCATATTCCTCAAGTTCCTTGTATGATCTCTGAAGTTCATCAGAAACTCTCCTCTGTTCATCAAACTTAAGAGTTTTCTTCAAATTCTTTATTAAATCTTCCTCAAACAAAGAAAGGAACCTTTCACTTAAGATCCGTTCTTTTGCACGTCTTTGATTATTAGATACATGCTCAAATAAGTAGACCTTAAGTATAAAAATACATCACAGGATGCACACAATTTACTCACGGTCAAGAAGGTTTTATGTCCTTTCTTAAAAAGATATTTTTCCCATTGACATGACTTATATTGAAAGATCGTAAAAAAAAAAGATTGTACAAAAAAATATAGGTGAAGTCGAACACAAATATGGAAAAACAGGAGTCCCCCTGTGGGGGCTGAACGCCATGCCCTTCCGAACCGAAGCTCGGAAATGTAACCACTGGGCTACAGGGGGACTCCTTGAATAAACTTGAAAATTTAACGGTACCTATATACACGTGAAATGTAGATTCAATTAAAACTCTTATCTTGCTTTAAGAATTGTGGCATAAAAATCAAAGACCTGGCTTAACCCATAGAGGTTTCTACAAATTCTATATTAACCCTTCCTCAAACAAAGAAAGGAACCTTTCACTCAAGATCCGTTCTTTTGCATGTCTTTGCCTATTAGATACAAGCTCAAATAAGTAAACCTTAAATTCAAAAATACATATAATTTACTCACGGTCAAGCAAGTTTTATGTCCTTTCTTAAAAAGGTTTTCTCACATTCACATGACTTATATTAAAAGATCGTAAAAAAAAGATTGTACGAAAAAACAAAAGTAAAGTCCAACACAAATATGGAAAAACAGGAATCCCCCTGCGGGGGCTGAAACGCCATGCCCTTCCGAACCGAAGCACGGAAATGTAACCACTGGGCTACAGGGGGACTTCTTGAATACACTGCAAAATTTAACGGTACCTATATACACGTGAAAGGTAGATTTAATTAAAAGCCTTATCTTACTTTAAACATTGTGGCGTACAAACCGGGCGTAAAAAATCAAAACCTTGCTTAAGCCATAGAGTTTTCTTAAAATCCTTTATTAAATCTTCTTGAGACAAAAGAAGGAACCTTTCACTCAAGATCCATTCTTTTGCGCTTCTTGGCCTTTTGATACAAGCTGAAATAAGCAGACCTTAAATATAGAAAAAGACCTAGCAAGATGCCTCTAATTTACTCATGGTCAAGCAGATTTGATGTCCTTTCTTAAAGAGGTTTTTTGACATTGACACAACTTAGTTTGAAAGATCGTTAAAAAAGATTGTACGAAAAAACATGAGTGAAGTTGAACACGAAATATGGAAAAAAGGAGTCCCCCTGCGGGGGCTGAACGCCATGCCCTTCCGAAACGAAGCTCGGAAATGTAACCACTGGGCCACAGGGGGACTCCTTGAATAGGCTAGAAAATTTAACGGTACATATATACAGATGAAATGTAGATTTCATTCAGTAAAAGCCTTATCTTTCTTTGAAAATTGTTGCATAAAAAATTTGAACACCTGGAGTTTTTTTATAGAGATTATTTTCAATGCGTTATGAAATCAGACATAACAAGATGCACTTAGTTTAACGTCAAGCAGGTTTGATGTCCTTTGTTAAAAAGGTTTTTTCACATTGACATAACTTGAAAATTTAAAGAACGTAAAAAAAAGATTGCACGAAAAAACATAAGTGAAGTTGAACATAAATATGGAAAAAGGAGTCCCCCTGCGGGGGCTGAACACCATGCCCTTCCGAACCGAAGCTCGGAAATGTAACCACTGGGCTACAGGGGGACTCCTTAAATAGGCTTGCAAATTTAAATGGTACCTATATGCACGTGAAATGTTGTTTTTATTAACAGCGTTATCTTGCCTTGAAAATTGTGGCATAGAAAGAACTCAAAGACCTTGCTTAAGTTATAGAGTTTTTTTCAAATCCATTATTAATCTTCCTAAGACAAAGAAGGTAACCTTTCAGTCAAGATCTGTTCTTTTGCGAGTCGTTTCCTATCTCATTTAAGCTAAAAAAAAACAGAGATTGGATAAAAAAGGCATAACAAGATAGATATACTTTATTGTTACGCAGATTTGTTTTACTTTCTTAAAAGGTTTTTTTTAAAACTGACATGACTTGGTTTTAAAGCTAAAAAATAAATAGATTCTACTAAAAAAGCATAAGGGAAAGTTACTCAAATCTAGAAAAAAGGAGTCCCCCTGCGGGGGCTGAACGGCGCCATGCCCTTCCGAACCGAAGCTCGGAAATGTAACCACTGGGCTACAGGGAGACTCCTTAAGTAAGCTAAAAAATTTAACGCACCTATATACACGTGAAATGCCGACTTAATTTAAAGCCTTATCTTGCTTTAAAAATTGTGACATAAAAAAGCAATGACCTTGCTAAAGCCATAGAGTTTTCTTGAAATCCTTTATTAAATCTTCCTCAAACCAATAACGGAACCTTTCAATCAAGATCCGTTCTTTGCACGTGTTATCCTATTAGATACGAGCTCAAATAAGAAGAAAAAAGGAATCACAAGATATATATAATTTACTCACGTTCAAGCAGGTTTGATGTCCTTTATTAAAAAGGTTCTCTTTTAAATTGACATGAGTTAGTTTGAAACGTCATAGAAAACGAAACACAAATATGAAAAAAGGAGTCTTCCTGCGGGGGCTGAACGCCATGCCCTTCCGAACCGAAGCTCGGAAATGTAACCACTAACCTACAGGGGGACTCCTTGAATAGACTGGAAAATTTACATACACGTAAAAGGTTTATTTAATGAAAAGCCTTATCTTGCTCTAAAAATTGTCATAAAAAATCATTGACCTTGGTTAAGCTATGGAGTTTTTTTAAATAATTTATTAAATCTTCCTCAAACAAAGAAAGGAACCTTTCAATCAAGATCCGTTCTCTTGCAGATCTTCTCCTATTAGATACAAGCTTAAATAAGTTGACCTTAAACATAAAAAGACCGGCATAACAAGATGCATATAATTTACTCACGGTCAAGCAAGTTTGAAGTCCTTTCTTAAAAAGGATTTTTCACATTGACATCACTTAGTTAGATCGTGAAAAAAGAGTGAAGAGTGATCATCGCAGTAATTTTCCAATTTAAGGAATTGGAAAGAAGAAGCCTGAAAAAAATCAGGGCTTCAACGGGATTCGAACCCGTGACCTCCGCGATACCGGTGCGATGCTCTACCAACTGAGCTATGAAGCCACACATTGGGAGCAAGGTCAGCCTGATTTTTTTCAGGCTTCTTCTTTCCAATTGCTTAAATAGGAAAATTACTGAGATGATCACTCTTCACTCTCATCTACAACCGCAGTACAAATATGAATTATTTCATATATACTTCACATCGTGGAAAAAGATTGCACAAAAAAAAAAACAGAGCTGAAGTTGAACACAAATATGGAAAAAAAGGAGTCCCCCTGCGGGGGGCTGAACGCCATGCCCTTCCGAACCGAAGCTCGGAGATGTAACCACTGGGCTACAGGGGACTCCTTGAATAGGCTACAATATTTAACGGTACCTATATGCAAGTGAAATGCAGTTTTTATGAACAGCCTTAAGTAACCTTGAAAATTGTGGCATGGAAAAAAATAAATCTTCCTTAGACAAACAAAGTAATATTTCAGTCAAGATCCGTTCTTCGCCTCTCACATACAAGCTAAAAACATGGAGCTTAAATAAAAACGATGTAACAAGATAGATATACTTTACTGTCAAGCAGGTATTGATGTCTCTTCTTAAAAGGTATTTTAACGATAACATAACTTGGTTTAAAAGCCGGGTAAAAAAATAATATATTCTACAAAAAGAACATAAGGAAGTTACATCAATATGAAGTAAAAAGGAGTCCCCCGGCGGGGGCTGAACGCCATGCCCTTCCGAACCGAAGCACGGAAATGTGACCACTGGGCTACAGGGGGACTCCTTGAATAGGCTAGAAACTTTAACGGTACCTATATTTATGTGAAATGTTGATTTAATCAAAAGCCTAATCTTGCTTTGAAAATTGTGGCATGAACAAATCGAAGGCCTTTCTAAGTCTTAGAGTTTTCTCAAAATCCTTTATTAAATCTTCCTCAAACAAAGAAAGGAACCTTTCACTCCAGAACCGTTCTTTTGCACGCCTTTGCCTATTAGATACAGGCTCAAATAGGTAGACCTTAACTATAAAAAGACATAACAAGATGCCTTTAAATTACTCATGGTCAAGCAGGTTTGATGTCCTTTCTTAAAAAGGTTTTTTCACATTCACATGACTTAGTTTGAAAGAACGTACAAAAAGATTGTACGAAAAATCATAACGGAAGTTAAACACAGATATTAAAAAAAGGAGTCCCCCTGCGGAGGCTGAACGCCATGCCCTTCCGAACCGAAGCTCGGAAATGTAACCACTGGGCTACAGGGGGACTCCTTAAATTGGCTTGAAAATTTAGCGATACCTATATACACGTTAAATGTAGACTTAATTAAAAGCCTTATCTTGCTTTAAGAATTGTGGCATAAACAAATCAAAGACCCTGCTTAAAAAGCCGCAAAGCTGTTTCAACCCTGGACAAGAATGATTCCTTGTTTTATTTGAAGCCTCAGCAACAATTTTGCTTTTGTGGTATGCTATACCAATTGCCTCCTCAAGGGTTCTTGCATATTCCTCAAGTACCCTGTTTGATCTCTGAAGCTCCTCAGAGGCTCTCCTCTGTTCATTAAACCATAGACTTTTCTTCAAATCCTTTATTAAATCTTCCTCAAACAAAGAAAGAAACCTTTCAATCAAGATTTGTTCTTTTGCACCTCTTTGTCGTTTAGATACAAGCTCCAATAAGAAACTCTAGATAAAATAAAGACATATTAAACAAGATGCATATAATTTACTCACGATCGAGAAGGTTTATTGTACTTTCTGAAAAAGATATTTTTCGCATTGACATGACTTATATTGAAAGATCGTTAAAAAAACTTAAGTGAAGTCGAACATAAATATGGAAAAGCAGGAGTCCTCCTGTGGGGGCTGAACGCCATGCCCTTCCGAACCGAAGGTCGGAAATGTAACTACTGGGCTACTGGGGGACTCCTTGAATAAACTGACAAATTTAACGGTACTTAGCTATGTACACCTGAAATGTAGATTTAATTAAAACCCTTATCTTGCTGTAAGAATTGTGGCATAAACAAATCGAAGTACTTGCTAAGTCTTAGAGTGTTCTCAAAATCCTTTATTAAATCTTCCTTAAGGTGGTTGGTTGCAATTTCCAGTACTTTTCAAGACTTAGAGTT
>JAHPZR010049745.1:0-10086 GCA_019787425.1 Platygyra sinensis | reverse complement strand
GTTTCCACAAATAAAATAAGAAAGAACATGTACAAACTGATTGAATTAATTTGGTAGAATCAAAATTGGGCCATAGTTACCTTATCGATCTCTAGCTGCCGATCATTAAGGGCGCCGTTGGTAACAAAAGAGCTCGAGAGAACGTGAAAGAAGCGTAAGATGGAGTTACTTCTCTCGTCCACCCAGAACCGTGCTTACAAGTGCAACCTGAGTTCGATAAACATGCGCTTAGAAACCGGGCTGTTTCTTATTTTTGGTGCATTTTCCAACTCGAGTCTAGTCAAATTAAAAATTTTATTTTAATTAATCATCTGAGACTCGGCATAGAGTTATATATTGGCTCTGAAAAGAACAAGACACTAAAAGGCGATATTATACGTATCGAAGGAATTGTCCCACTATAACAGAAGACTATAGGGGGAGTTTGTAGTGTAAAGTTGGCCATGAATAAGTCAGGACGTATTTACACTGAGATCGACGATTTTATAAAAAACTCTTGGTGAATATATGCATTTAACTTTTTTTCAGCTCGTCAGCGGGCGGAATTCAACAAATTCTGCAATCTGATTGGTTCCTGGAGCGGGTGGAATTTTCTCAGCCGACCGCTACAGCGGGCGGAATCCATCAAGTTGATCTATTTTTGTGAATGAATTTGCGGTTGTCGTCAATCTTTCGCCCCAGTTTTTACACTTCCATAGACGATTAATCAACGCAAGTTTATCTCTGTTCACCTCTAGATGGCAAGGATAGGTACTGTAAGTAAATTCTATTGAATTTTTTGAAGTTCGAAGAGTTAGTGTGGCTGTTCGTTGCTCGGCGCTGTAATGGCGCTTAATCCTGCCGAGTTTCCCTCTCTAATCGTTGCTATATTTGAGAGAATTGCTGTGGAGTACACTTAACGAATTTCCTCGCTTTCTGCTACTCAATTTACGGTAGAAAAGACTAATTCAGTCGACTGTTTCGCAATGATCGACAAAAACTATTTTTGTAGTACAACTCCAAACTTTGCACGAAATTTTACACCGGGAAAACAGTTTTGGAGACCTTAACTAGGGAACTAAATGCACTAACAAAAAGTAGTTCTAAATAAATCTGTTCTTTAATACATCTCTCTTCATATAATATCTGATTTACTCGCTCGCGCGTTCGCTCGTTAGATTTTTTGCGAATGGTTTTTAGACGGCGCGCATGCCGATTCACTGGCAAAAATGCATAAACAAAGCCACTTGGGGCGTCGACAAAATCTAGACCGCATCACGGACCGGACCACGGACCGGATCGCGGACCCGATCGCGGACCCGATCACAGAAGAAAGCAAAAGAGTTTTAAAGAAGAAAAAAAAAATTGGTTATAAGATTAAGATGATAAAAAATAAAAAAAAATAAAACAAAAGTGGAAAACTAAAATATGTTAAATGAAAAAAAGAAATGTTGCAGAACTAGCCAAAATAAAGTTTGCGAGACATAATGAGTCTAGGTCCCTCCGAAAGTTGTTTTGCTGAGAGACTTTCATAGGGGAGTTTTGTGAAGTGAACGAAAACCATGCAAGAAAGCAATCGAAAGGTAGGCATCATTTCATCAGACAGTCATTATTTTTTATATAATTACAGTTAAAGAGAAATCTTGCGTGTTTTCTACCCTGGAACACGATCATTTCAAGGTTTTTTTCTACTTAAAGGTAACTCTTTACAACCCTCAAAATGACTTAATATCTTAACGCAACTCCTAAAGCATTGCAAACTGTTGTTTGTTCTCCTAAAATGTTGCATTATCGTTCAGACTATCGATGTTATTCCTAAAATTGTTGTAAAACAGCTATATTTCTTTGAAATACAAATGATTTGTTTAGTTTTATTCCACTGCAAAATATCGTATTCCAAACTCACATCTTGTAAAAGTATAGACTTAAATTTTCCAATTTAAGCAATTGGAAATAAGCCTGAAAAAATCAGGGCTTCAACGGGATTGGGGAGATATGAACTCAATAATTTGACCTCGCTCCCAGTGTGTGGCTTCATAGCTCAGTTGGTAGAGCATTGCACCGGTATCGCAGAGGTCACGGGTTCGAATCCCGTCGAAGCCCTGATTTTTTCAGGCTTTTTCTTCCAATTGCTTAAATTGGAAAATTTATTCCGATGATCATTCTTCACTTTCATCTACAACCGCAGTTCAAATATGAAATTTTTTCATATAAACTACACATCAAAGTATGAGACTTGTCTCAAAAACGGAAATTGGTTGAAATCATCAGGGTTTTAATTTGATTAGTGTGTTTTAGTTTTTTGTGTGTTTCGATTCATACGTTCGTCCTATTACCATGCTGACTTGTTTTATGACAGTTTTACCTTTGTTATTATAAATTAAAGGAAGAAAGGAATATCACATCTGGATTAAATAAAACGTTCTGCATGACACAATAGTTACTCTAGTGTAATCTGCTCAGCAAAATCAGTTTTGAATTTTCAATCTTGAATTTTTAATTTTGATTTTTTTTTTTTACTTGGTCCGATCCGGGATCCGATCCGTGGTCCGGTCCGTGGTCCGGTCCGTGGTCCGGTCCGTGGTTCGGTCAGTGATCCGGTCCGTGATCCGGTCCTGGTTTTGTCGACAACACTACTTACAAAACAACACTACTTACAAAAAGAGAAAATATATATATATATATATATATATATATATATATATATATATATATATATATATACAGTACACTACCCTACTTACACTACTTACAAAAATATACAGTACACTACACTAAAACATTACAAAAGTTGCACTATTTGCACTTACATACGTGTTGTATACATTTGGCCGGCTTAGGGTCGGTCCGTATAGGGAAAAACTGTGACCTCGGGCTTGAAATGCTGCCCTCGCCTCGGGCAGCATTTTCAAGACCTCGGTCACACGTTTTCCCTATATATATCTGGAATCTAACCTGGAATGCAATTCTGTTTGTATTTTAAGCCCTATTAATTTCTCGAGGTTAAACCCAAAAACCAAACAAACTTGCTGGCCCTCTTTCTCCAAGAGTGAATAATATCAAACAGGAAAGTTATGTTCATTGTATAGGTATGTCATAAGGCGGAGATACGTGTCAAGGTGATCTCTCAGTATTGCATCGCGATGATACCTACTGCGCACGATTCTCGCGTCATTAGTAGGTGGACTGCAATTAGGTTCTCTCAGCCAGTCAGCCAGTCCGCTAGCCTGTATTCAGCCAGTCAGCTTATTAAACTGCAAAAAATGGGTTCATACTGAAGTCTCAAATACAATTGAGCACTAAAAATAAATTCGATTGGTTCCTGCTTGTTTTGGTGACTGAACATAATCAGGTATTTGCCTTTGCCAGGTTGCTGATATAAAGTTCAAGAAGATGAAGGAGATAGCGGAGTCGTGTCTTGGTACAGCAGTTACTGGTGCCGTCATCTGTGTCCCTGCTTATTATAATGACTCACAACGTAGAGCTACGCGACAAGTAGGTGAAATGGTTATTTTGCAGTATAGTGCTATTCTACTAAAGCTTCTTTTTCAACTTTATACTAAAGTTGTTATATTAAATAAAGAAAGGGGCTGTAAAATGTTAGGGTCTGGATTGGGTTAAATAATTTGAGAATTAGAGAGCTGGCAAAAAATTAATGTTAATTACTTATAGTTAATAATGAAAAATGCTAACATTTCTAGCTGATACTTTAAAACATGGGAAAAATTAACTGTCAATTAATAAATTGACTGTCTCAAATTCGTCTGTGCATGTTTTCAGTAAATTTTCCTGGCATGACTTATTGTTGGGTGAAGACCCCATGACTAAACAAACATTACACAATTTTTCAGCTAGATATGGTCTTCAATTGCTTTTAATTACATAAAACTGTAGTTCTCATTTTTTTGACTGTTCGAAGAATGAAGCGTAAATAATGTAATACGATGTTCGTCAATCGTCTGATTGGTACGGGTGATCTTCGGAAGTATTCGGAAAACATCTAATACACGAAATTCACAAATGGCGGACGCGAGATAAAAAAAATGTGCTATCTTATCATTAAAACGAGACATTGTATGATAAACAAAAATCGTACAAGTTTTGTGTAAGCAATTTATAAGAGAAG
Source organism: Platygyra sinensis (assembly GCA_019787425.1). NCBI lineage: Eukaryota > Metazoa > Cnidaria > Anthozoa > Scleractinia > Merulinidae > Platygyra > Platygyra sinensis. The sequence continues at coordinate 5,981 of JAHPZR010049745.1, read as the reverse complement.
GGGTTCGATTTTAGTTGTTTCCGTGGGCAACCTCTCAATGCAACGCCATAGTCCAATTACGTATAATTCCTTTATTCCTTATTCCTTATTCCTTTATTCCTTAATCTTATTACAAAAATACAAAAGTGAGATAGTTTGCCCCGCAAATAGCTGGAAAGCTAGTCGTGGCGGGGCAAGACAAGTACGATGAATAACACAAATTATCTAATAACAGCGAAATACCATAAACTAATCATAAAAATTACAATTTCCTCGATTGTGATTGGTTTAAAAAACTCCTATTTCCCACTAATTCACTTGTCAAGCTGTTATCGGACAGTTTGTTATCGGACACCTTGTTATCGGACAGTTTGTTATCGGACAGTTCAATAAGCCAATCACATTCAAAGATGTAGTTAAAATTAACCAATCACATTTGAAGTTGTGGTTTAAATCAACCAATCACAACCTTGGTTTCAATCACCATAGAAACAAGTGTACAAACTCCTAAATTGGGGATTTCTTCAAAATGGAGAATTTTTTCCCCTTGAACAATGATTGTTTTAGAAGACAGAAGTGATTTATTTCATCCTATGGCACAAATGTTTACGCGAACTATCCAGACGAGTTCCTTTGTGGATATGTTAACATGTTCAGATGAAGTTCAGGCATCCACAGCATTGTTTATCGCTTCGCAACAACCGCGGCAAACGGAGGTAAACATCCACCCGGCTATAATACCACTGCACAGTACGCTAGTATTTCCTCCCTCGAAAATACTCATTTTGTTCAACAAAATCAAAATACAGGAACAATGACAGTAGACCAAGCCAAGTTTTCCCCTTGTATCGGACGGAGAAATTTCAGAAATAAATAATAGTAAAACCACAGCCTCCAAAAACATCGCTCGAGCAACTAAATCGTGGATGGCAGCATAGGTAGAACGTTGTAAAGCCAAAAACATTAATGCATTTAACTGCCAGTGAAAGACGAGAATTGTTTCTCATTGCTAGCGGATACGTGCCTGCACAATCCAGCTCGATATCTGCGATTTCTTCGACATTCCCTTTGCAGAGTTCGGTGCCTGCAGCTTCAGCAAATCCACCAGCTGTAGGAGAATGTTCGACCAGCAGTTCCAATCAGTTCAAACCAAGTTTCTTCATTAGCGAATGTAGCAGAATTCACCGGTATGCCGTCGTCCAAATACAGCATGGCTACAAAAAACTCTCGGCGCCATTTTAAATTTTCAATAAACAGTTCAGTGTGTTTAAAAAACACCAGCATCTTAAGAAAATCCCCGTCTCAAAAAGCCAAGGAAACGAAGAATCATAATTGACTCTGGCTCTGATGTTTACAACTTGAAGTGAGCTGTCTATTGACTCAGCTTAAAAACCTTGAATCTTGCTGGAAAAACTGCCCTGGCAAGCGTTCGTAATTTTAACCAAATTCCGCAAAGTTCTGCGCAGGTAAGCGTTTTTCATGCATGGTTGCGTTTTTGACTGACATAAGACTTGTTTTTCGCTCGTCACTTGGCAACCAGCAAATCTATTTTGACTGTTGTCGATTTCAGAGCGACATTAAATGCAAATTTTCCCTTTATTTCATAACTTTACTATTCTTCTTTTCTCGGAAATTGTAATTTTTATGATTAATTGGTAATAAGACTTCGTGTCGTCCAATTCTGTCTGTAATCATACTCGTGATAAACAAATCGGACTCCCGCTGCGCGGTCGTCCGATTTTGTTATCACTCGTATGATTACAGACCGAATTGGACTCCACTCAGTCCTATTACCATTACTAATAGAAAACCTTGCAACATGCGACTAGAAATAAATAAAACACGGAAGTTAAGTGATTTATTGACGTTCAATGCATAAAGACAAGAAAAGCAAGTATTAAAACCCTTAGCAAGTGTACCTACTTTTTTAATAATCATAAACATGATGTGAAGTATATATGAAATAATTTATATTTGTATTATTACCTTTAATCATAAACATGTATATATTTTAAAGCAAGGAGGGAAGCCGATGTGCATACATCAAATAAACCTAAAAGAAAGAAGGGATCCTCCTATAAATAACTATATGGGGCTTCCGTAAACCATTGTTTCACGACCCGTACGACTTGTACGAGTCGTACGGGTCGTGGACTTGTATATACGCTCTAAGTCTCTCTAAAGATATGCAGTCCACCAACTGTACGACCCGTAAACTATTGTTTCACAACCCGTACGACTTGTACGAGTCGTACGGGTCGTGGACTTGTATATACACTCTTAGTCTAGCTCTCTAATGATATGCAGTCCACCAACTGTACGACCCGTAAACTATTGTTTCACGACCCGTACGACTCTTACGAGTCGTACGGGTCGTGGTCTTGTATATACGCTCTAAGTCTCTCTAACGATATGCAGTCCACCAACTGTACGATCCGTAAACTATTGTTTCACGACCCGTTAAACTCGTACGAGTCGTACGGGTCGTGGTCTTGCATATACACTCTAAGTCTCTCTAACGATATACAGTCCACCAACTGTACGATCCGTAAACTATTGTTTCACGACCCGTACGACTCGTACGAATCGAACGGGTCGTGCAAAAAGGAAGATGCCATTATACGGGTCGTATCAGTTCGTGTATATTGGACAACCCTCCTGCAACCTGCATCAAAAACTTTCTCATCAGGTGAACAAGTTTCATATATAAGTCGAATGTACTTTTGCATTTGGTCAAAGAATATTTGCAAATTTTTAGCATTAGCGCTAAAGCATGGTTACATAGCCAGTTTTCCCCGCCCCGCAAGGACATTTTCACTGACAACTTTTCTTGATACAACGAATTTCAGAGCGAAAATATCGTGCTTATTGTCGTTGGTGCATTCGTCTTCCAAAAATGATTTCCCCTTCTTGCAGCTTGTCGGAAAGGGATGATAATTACCGCCTCCTACCTATTCGCTGTTTGCGATGAATCGGTCCATTTCAGCTGTCGTTATCGTGAAAAGTGGCGTTTTTTGGCGTTTTCCCCAGCCATGTCGAGGAACACTCGCATTCTTTTCAGACGAAAAAGCCTAATGACAGGAGCGTTGGTTGTAATGGTAACTGGTACTATATACAAATGCTGGTCACTACATGAATTTCCTTGGAACACATGAATATTTTGTGACAAAGAGAACGTTTTAGAGAAGGCGGTTCTCGCATGGTAATTCAAACGCTTCACTAAAATAACTAACGCTCAGTTCAGACGTCGTGCTTCTGCCACTGATTTCGAACTAAATTCAGGAATTAAGTCCCACAAAAGTACGGCGCCTGAATCAAACTTTGAATTAAGTTTGGGGCGTGGAAGGGGAATATTTCAACTTAATATATCCCGTATTCCGCTGTTCTCCAGGGGTGAATATTCCCATTCCTTGATAATATTTCGGAGGATATTCCTTATTATTACATGGCAAGATAGGCTTGAGGTAAATCCGAGCGTTCTGATTGGTTCTTTCTCGGTTGGGATTTCGCCATACGGACCGTTTCCATGGAGACGGTCATAAGCTGTGTATTTTTTCCGTTTCCGAAAGCCGGCAAATTCAAAATTAGCAGCGAAAACTACGAAATGAAAACGTGTAAATACTCTCATTCTCCGCAGAGAAACTACCTAAAAGATTGATACTTTACAGCGCTAAAGAACAAGGAAGACGAATTTTCAAGATTAAAGCGAATTTTATTATCCCGAAGATCTGGAAACGTCTCTGATGTAGAGACTGAATCTGGCATCGGCGAAAGACAGGAGGTCATTGACGATTTTATAAAGAAGCAAAAATGTGCAAACACAAAGAAGCAGATGGCTACTGATCTGAAAACTCTTCTCCACTAATTGTTAGCTAACGGTATGACAAATGAGAGAGTTAAAACCCTACTTGCGAAGGAGCTTGACCACTTCTTGTCCACTGAAATATTCTTTATGAATGAAATGCAGGAAACACGGACAAGAGTACAAGCAGCAACAATTTCCAATTTTCAGCGCAGAATTGTCCAGAATGAAAAGAAGCGTCGAACTGTTATCGAGAGAGACGGAGGATTGACTCTAAGACTGCCTCTTCATTAGCTGTGTAAGCTTATATTTTTGAATGATTTCACAGCAACCAACTTCGACATTTCTTCATCCACATTTTGTCATGCGCAAGTTAAAATATTCCATGCAGGATCAACAGAAACCATTTTCCGAATTTCAACAAACTGCAGCTGTTGACAAATTCCGTTACAAATCGTCCTTGAAGCCTTGTTTATACTCAGCATGATTTAGGTTCATTGAATTTGTTTTCAAACTCGTGGTAGCTTGTTCTTTTTGAGCTGCTGGCGTCATCAAAAACACACGGAGGAAGCCATTTGAATTCAAGTGACCGGAAGTGCGTTTTAACTTAAAAACAAACAAGCACTAGTGCCATATAATAAACTACTTACTAACCTAGCTAGCTCGAGCCGTACTGGGGAATATTGGCCCTCGGTCGTTTTTGTACGGACCTCGCTGCGCTCGGTCCGTACTGCCACGACCTCGGGCCAATATTCCCCAGTACGGCCCTCGCGCTCGGTTAGTAAGAAGTTATTATTTTAGTTTTAAGTGCCACGTAGAATTTAAGTTTTACTTGATACTTAAACCAATGACTATTCATGCTATTTGAACTTGACTCTGAAATATTTCTTTTTTTATCCCTCGAGCTGACTGATACTAAGAACCCTATATACAGTTTTATTGAAAAAACATTGAACTCTTAACCAATTAAGTATCTCCCCAATTGGTTTCCTTGCTCTGCTTGGCACTGAGCAGGGTTTTCCTTTTCAAAGAAAGTTGAAGTCGATGGAAGGGAAGCAGGCGGAGACAATTTGGGCGCCTAGCGGCCAAGCTGAGTGCAGAAGGCGCGAACAACTAGGGGGGTCCGGTGGCATGCCCCCCGGAAAATTTTAAAAATTTAAGTGCTCTGAGACGCAATCTGGTGCATTTTTATTAAGCTGGCTGAGTATTCCCTATTCTCGCTTTTGCGTGTGTTTTATTGAAGTACTCCGTATTCCGTACATTTTTCAGGTAAATATTCAATATTCCTAAGATTTTAAAGTACGATATTCAATATTCAATATTCCCCTTCTACCCCCGATAAGTTTGGTTACTAAAACGGTTCGACAAGCGCTGCTGTGCTACACGACTCTGGCACGGCAAGTGGTGGAATTGCTTATTCATACTTTCAAATATCAATCAGATACTGCTGTTGACATGACGTAATGTGCTACTTATGCGGTTTTAATTAATCGTTAATGGTTTTCAGTGTTCTTGATCGATACTTTGAACTCTGCTTAAGGCGATTCCCTAGTAAATCGGAACCCGCCTTAGAAATCCGATGAGACTTGGTATGCTGTTGTTACAGTACAAGGAGATGTTAAAAACGTAATATAAAGAGGGTGTCACTGTGCTTGTTTTCATGCCACGATACTGACAAATATGGCTATTTAGGTGACTTTTGGTTATCTCAGTGCACAACAAATAAGCTCGATTCTTTTCAGTTTCAATGCAGCGCGTTAATCACACAGAGTTTGCCTTTCTTGGATTGTTCATTTATCTGCGTCCCGGAAAAAAATGTCCTCAAATACCCTGCATTTTTACCCTGGCAAGGAAACATAATTTAGACATGCGCTTTTCGGCCCGTTATGTCTCCCCCTGTAAAGTTTATTTTATTTGCCAAAAAAGTAGCAATAGATTTCTGCTAATTTTTTTCTCAGTTATTGAGGATACTGTTCTCATTGAAATTATGAAATAAAAAAAAATATAGGTCATCGTGCTCGTTGCAGAGAAAGGAAGCATTTATTTATTTCTCTGTCGAGATTAGCCTGAGGGAAATCTCTTATGTTATGTATGTGCACGCGCTCGACCACTCGCTCATTTGCGCGCGCTAATGACGCAAAAATGGTGCGCAGTAGGGATGCGCAATGCAATACTAACTAATACTGAGGAATCACCTCAA
>JAHPZR010049743.1:2500-10767 GCA_019787425.1 Platygyra sinensis | reverse complement strand
AGGTAAGGATGCTTATTGTACGGTTTGTTTATGCTGATTTTAACACGATACGAACTTTAGTCGTATTGGGTTCGTCCCAGATAAACGAACATTCTTGCCAACCGCACTGAAGCTCGAAAGCGTGCGTAACTGAATGTTAAAATAATATAAGCTTATGTTCAGTTGAAATTGTTATGAATGCCCAGTGAGCTGCACAAAGTCAATTAGAACAGCTTAAGTTGATTTATTGATCCTTTGTGTTTCGTTTGATACTACAAACTTCTTCAGGGATATGTGAACAATCTTTTGTTTAAAAACACTGTCACTGACACTTATTTAATTTCACATTTGGTTTACAACTGGTTTTATAACAACCTTTATAAAAATACAGAAATTACATTACCTGAATAGATTTTCTCGATTTCGCGCACGATGCTACGTACAACTGTGGTACTTTTCTGCGTATGCCATTCTACATTTCTATTTGCACGTTGAATAATGTATTTTACAGGCAGTGATTTCTGCCGGTAATCACATAGTTGTACATTTGGAACTCTTTTACAACCTGATAATTATTAGATAAACTTATTTTTTTACATGTGCCTAGTAGTTTTTCAGCTTTAAATGATAATAATGATAATAATAATAATTGTCGTTTAGCATTTTTCTTTTAATCAGTTGAATACATGCACTCAGAACATATATTGTGTTGCAAACTTTCATGTATTTCAATTGTGACCTAACCAAAATATGTTACCTCACAGTTTCATAGAACTGGATATGGCTAAATCCAAGTTTTCTTACTTGTTAAAACTTTGAATTAAACTACTGTCCTGGCTCTATTTTAGGGAAAACCTTTAAAGAAACTGTCTAGTCAACTTTTTTTGGTAGAAACAAGATTCTATTGCAATCTGAGAACATCACAAAGCCGACCATTTTCCTATGGCTGAAAGAAATAGGCTACCAACTTCTGGCTGCAAATTGATGAAAGACCCTTAGACCGCAAAAATTGAATAAATTTTTCCTTGTCTGGGAATGTTGCTCGCAGGCTTCTAAGCTGGTTGAAATCAAATCCCTCTGTTGCAATTTTTTTCGCCATAGCGCCAGATATTGCACTTCCAAATTTCAGCAGTAGCATCTTGGTCCGTTCTCTAATTTTCACCATGGACTTGTACTTAGTTTTTTGCTCGAGTGGAGGGCGTAAAAATTTCTTGTGTTGGTCATTAAGATCTTTTAGCTGTGTGCAAAATAGCACATCCCTCATTGCTTGTACATCAGCCAGTGCTTTGTGGGCTGCAAAATAGAACAAAAAAAAAAAAAACAATTGAAACACTGCAGTCTTGCTGTCTCTCCCAAGTGGAAGGGGAGCTCAAAGGGGGATATACAGGTAGATGAGAGGGCCTTGGTTTCCTCAATTTCCCAACTCAGGCCTTCATAGTTTACACTCCCTGTCAGATGTGCAACCAGATTAATAAAATAATACCTCTTTTGACATTAACAGATTTTTACAATAACTGCAGAAATTCTCACGCTTATTGGCTAATTTTTGTTGTCAATAAGTGGATAGACACATGACTTTATAATTTATGCAATGCAACAAGGAACGAGAGCAGGCAATTTAACAATTTGTTATCATAAAAAACAAATTGATGTCAGGTGTTAATGCGTCTGTCCTGTTATTGACAATGAATTTCGTCATAACATTGTCAAAGTAGTCTGCAAGTCCACTCAGCTGTGCCTCGTGGAACCACAGCTTCTTTGAAAATGTTATGACTAAATTCATGATCAGTAACAGGACAGATGCATGAAAAACTGACATCAATTTGTTAATTTTCAATAATAGCAATCAACGTTTTATTTATTGGGCAAGCATTAATTACCTTTAAACTGTGCATTAGGAAAGTAGGGGGCATGCAATTCTGGCATGCCAAGCTTCTGCTTTTTATCTAGGGGAAGTTGCCCCTGTTTCCTCAGCTGTAAAATGAAACAAAAGAATTGTAAATTTGCATTGTACATGTCGGATAGTACAGCTCAAATCACTACGTAACATATTGTTTGTATAGGTAATCAGACGGTTTCGAGTTCAATTTGGATTTAATTTGCGCGAGTGAGCTTTTTGAAAAACTCAAAAGTGCAAATTAATTTTAAATTGAACGAGAAAAGCCGTATGATTACTTATTAATAATACAAACATGAATAAGTTTGCGCGCAAAAAGTGCCGGAAGATGTTTCTTGAAGCCTTTTTTTTCGCATTCGAGAACACTTTTTTGAGAGTTTCCGTATAAATTTTTTGTCATTACTTTACATGATATAACTGGCCTACAAAATTTCTCATTGTCTTTCTGCCAATCATAATTCAGAATTACGATGTGTAATTTGCACTTGTGTTACACTTATTGCACTGGTGTTACACTTGAACTGCACTGCTCTGAGCCAATCAGAATCAAGTAATTTTTTCATGTGTATTATTAATACTTAAAAATTCTGATGTTATTAATTAATTATTAGTACAATCTGAAAGGCGTACCATTGTTCAACATTAACTATTTACTTTGTTTGATTTAAACTTACAGCTCTCAAGTTGAACAGTGTATCCCCAAAGAAGATGTGGTTAAATAGCTTGGTGGTGAGCAATGGATATCTCCTTTCAATCTCCGCATAAAGAAGAGGAAAGTCATAGACAAACCCATTGTGGGCAAGAAGTACTAGAAATTTTAAAAATAGACATGAAAATAAAATGTTTTAACACAAAATAATGCATTACATTGTTTTACTCAGTGGTAAGAATCCTTGTGGGATGCTTGCACGTGTAACAAGTGTGTGATTCGTACAATGTACATGCTAATATTTTATCCCACATTGACTACTCCACACCAAAAACTGTTACAACAATAGTAATGCTGACTGTGTACTTTGGTTCTAATTGTTTTCCAGTGTACCTGGGAAGTATTTTGTGTTTGTCTTTGTTGACACTTCCTCTGTTAGTTTTGTAAGCCAAGATACAAATCTAGGCAAAACTTCAGAAAGGTTTGGCTGTCGGATAAGGTCAGTTTGCTTTATACCACATTTTCTGACCACTGAAACGAAACAGAAACAGTGGTTAGGAAGTAGCCTGCAAGAGGAGATGCCTTTTTCAGCTTTTGTTTCACCTTCCACAAAATGACATCTTTTTGCAGTGTATGAAACAAATACCAGGAAAGGCATCTGTTCTCACTGTCTGTTGTAAAATTAATAAAATATTAGAAAACAAAACTGAACCCAATCCCCCCAAATAAGCTCTCATAGGCTTAGAAATATGGCTGATCAAAGTCTGTCCATTCTTCTAAAAAATGTTGTGCATTAAAATTTCACAGCAACCAAAGGTAGGCTTTGTATGGGAGTTACTCTAAAACATTGTTTCTACCTGGTGCGGCTATCCTTCTGGACGTATTGACTAATGAGTGGAAAGATTTTTCCAGATGAGTTTCCACATTGTTGGCAAGAGGTTGCAGCACTGCAGCAATTTCTACAATGTGGTCCTTGTAAATGGATCCCCCGGTGCCTTCACAGTCATACAAGAAATACAAAGGGGAAGGATTGCCTTGTAGCTCGTCTCCACACTCATCGTCACTGCTGTCTGTAACTGGGACACTGTCACTGCAGTCTGGCTCTGGAAAACTATCGCTGCAATCACTGAATTCTGATTCAGAGCTGCTGTCATCACATCCGCCTGCAGAGTATTTTGTTGTGATGGAAACAGCCTTCAGGGATGTCATATATTCTTTCTCTTTCTCATGTTTTTTCATCTTCTTTCTTTTGTTTTCATTTCTAAATACATAAAAATGCATGAGATGAACAAGAACAGTACACTCAATTTGTGTATGAATTTATTTTGATTCAATACAGGAAGGTTGTAGATAACATTAAGAGTATTATCTGCTTTAAGAGTCAATTCAAAATAAGCCTTTCTTTTCTAATAATTTTATTATCTTAATAACAGAAACATAAGTGACTTTGAGCTTATTTTGAGTTAATTGACTTCATTATGTTATTTATATAACCAGTACCAGTACTTTCTATCAAGAAAGTTTATATAATAAGCTTAAGAGGAACACGTACAGTGTATATATGTGTACATATTGAAAAGAGACTGACACAAAAATCAACCTTTTCCTTTGGTAATCTGGTGAATTTCGTTTCCGGATGTCTTCTTCAAATTGGTCTTGCCGTTGAATGACATACTCAATGGCTTTCTTTGGCATTGGCACTGCAAGTAGCTGGAACAAGAGAACTATCCATATTGGACCAATATTCTAATAAAGAAATAGTAATGTATTTTGTCAGTATACTTTAATTGCAATGTTGTTATGTTTTTTTGTGAAGTTTCACACTTTGAAAAGTACATTGTGTCATTATATTGAACTCACATCCTTTTTCTTTGAAAATATGCATCAAAAATAACATTACATTACACCTTGCAAATCTAAATGCAAATCAGGATTTGTTCTGTATTCCATTTTAGGGGAAAAGGTTATCTTACAAATTTACATACACTGTCATACATGGCTACTCTAGGTGTTACAGACAGGAAAAATAGTAGTGTAGGTACAGTCACCTTGTGTGGCATTGACATGTTTGTCTTACACTGATAGTGTACGGACCCAAGGTCAATCCTTTTCCCCCTGTATGCAAGTGCGATGCCATGGTAACCCTCAGGGATGTTGTTAGTGATTCGTCCTTCCAAGGTGATGTATTCTTCAGGTCTTGTGGCCATTTTCTCTAGAACTCTTTTGAATTCATTCAGTTGGGAGTGGCATGTGAATGAATGTTTGCAGTGGTAGGGTCTACCTTCTTCATCTTCCTGTTCATTAAGATAAAAAAATTGTTACCCCAATTGTTACCTTAACTAAACTGGGAGTTTAATTTTCATACACACTGTATATAAGAGTTTTCAATCTCTTTCACCAAAAAATGGTAACTGCACTCACAAGTCTTGTAAAAATTACTATATAAGGCTATTATTTGTTACCTTTTTATGAAACCTGCACCATGTTGAAGAGTGGTCATCGGTGTAGTGTTGGTAGTAATTCACGATTGCCTTTCCAAAATCACCCAATGGATCTTCTGATGAGTAGATCTCTTCACACTTTGTTAGGTTTTTTAAGCACTTTTTGGCATTTTGAATCATGCCTTCTGACATTCTTTTGCACTTTGGCAAACCAAGGCTCTTACACTGTGAATTGTAAGTATTCATCATTAATTTATTGCCCAAAAGTCCTTTTCATCATTCTTTACTGTTCATCTCTTGAGTACAATTGATTCAGCAACTAAACAAGTAGGGTGTTTCCTCGGGGGTCCGCATCTTGTTGACAATTTTTGTACTATTGTAATATAACTCAATATGTAGTCTTGTAAAGTCAAATATTGTTGTGAACCACTTGTAAATGCAATAGTTGCGTCACCGGTGTCATTTACTAAGTATCAAGTAATCCATTTTCTACATAACCAAACTGAAGTTACTGAACTACTGTTCTAAACTCGGCAGTTCGCACGCCAATTCTATAACTCGCTGCTCTCTTTACTCACCTGACATGGCGTCTTTTTTACTTTCTCCAAGTCTGGATGGAAGGTTTTGGCAGTGTGGTTGCCGCAGTATACAATATCTGTTTCTGGGCTCCTTGAAAGTAGCACCTCGTGACATGCAGCGTCTTTGTCCAAGACTGCTTTTGTTATCGTCATCTTTTCCTTTCCTATAAGATCTGCAAGTATCTCGTCGAGCATGTTCCCTTCTGCCCCGCCAGATGTGCCCTCCCAGTTGGAGCCTTGTCCTCGCTTTGTTCTGTGAGCGTAGCCGATTATGTTACCCGTTTTAGCATCGTGCATTGTAGCCGAAGCGTTGTTGGAATAGTGACCTCTTGTTAGATAAAACCCATCGAACATGACCTCTAACTTCTTTTCGTCTCCTCGCGCTCGGATAATTTTGCGAGCCTGGTCAACGCTCCAATTGGCAATTTTTTTCACTTCTGGGGCAATCCACTCAATTACTCGAATCCATTGTTTTTCGCTAAAGTGGCTTATTCTAAGGGTCCCCATGACATGATCGTAGTCCTTGTAATACTCGCCACAAACAATAAATGCCAGAAGGATGTAGTTCGTCAGGTAAGTTTTTGGTTTTGTTCGAGTCGGAATAATTTCGTCGCAAGAGGAAATGCTCACCTCACTTTTACACTCTAAACAGACAAAGTCTAACTTTAAAATTGCTGTCTTCGGTTCACTTTCTTTCGAAAATTGTAGCGTTCCTGAATTGTTGCACTTGTTACATTTCCTTTCTGATGCGCACTTTTGAAATTTTTCTGAAGTGCAGATTACGAGCAGGGACTGATTTATGCTCAAATGGTTTTTCGTCAACTGTTGAGGGTCGTGGCCTTTATCTTGAAAAAAGCCCTCCACTTTACGAATTGTTTCCTTATCCTCTTTACTTCCTTTTAGTTCCGAAGACGTAATTGGTGTTGTGTCGCAAGGCGACTTTACTTTGCGTAAGAAGTCTTCAAGTTGTTCTGCGGAACCCATGTCATCGTTCGCCGCACATTCCTCCACTTCGCTTAACGCAGTTTTCTCCGGAGAGAGTGGAGCGCTTATTTCTGCTTCCACTGACCTTTCTCCAGTCTGAGTTGCCACTGTCGATGTCTTTTTTAACAAGCACAGTTCTTCAAAGAAGTTAACTTGACAGCCAACATCATTTTTACCTAGCAAGGGTGACGACCATCGAGCACTTGAAGCTTCCAAAGCTCGCCTCTTTCTCTTCCCTACTTTCCTTCCCGACATGAATCAACCCACCTTTTTTTATTGTTTTGTATTTTGATGATTTTTGCTTTGGTTTTGTTCTTTTTAAAAATTTTTAACGACTATAATTGAAACAATTAGGAGATTGTTATCAAATTTTCCTGGTCGGTGAGTGGGTTTTCTGGTCAGCTCACGATACGATGACGTCAGTCACCGGAAGTGACATTTCACTTCCTTAGCAACGCGCGAAAATCCGTCTGTGGGCCCTTAAAGGACCCTTGTCAGCCTCCGCCATTTTCTATTTTTTAGAAACTCCTACATTATAAGATAGGTAGAAAATTTTATGATTTGATTAAAAACCTTTCTTCAAAAACTAAATGTTCAATTTAGTGCGCTGATAAAACGACAGATTTTTTTGACTATCAGAAAGGTGTACGACAAGGTTGTATACTTAAGCCCATGTTATTCAATTTATACTTAAATGAAATCCCTTTTTTACCAGACCGGGAAGACACAGATTCCATCACATTGCCTAACGGTTCAAAATTAAACTGTTTACTGTATGCGGATGATTTAGTATTAGTCTCGCACTCAGCCAAAGGCCTACAAAAGGCACTTTCCATTTTCGCAAAATATTGTAACGATCGGATGCTCTCGGCGTTAATCCCAAGAAAACAAAAGTTGTGATCTTCCAAAAGAAATCTAGGAAATCAACCCTTGACAAATATTACTTTAAAATAAATAATGATAAAATTGATATTGTCAACAACTATACTTACCTTGGAATTAATTTCTCTGCAATAAATAAAGTTCGATTAGGAAGTCACAAATTACGTATTAAAACAAGAAGACACACATTTTGCGAAAACTCCTATAAATTTGAGAACCTGCTCTTTTTGCAAATCAACTGAGGTTGAAAATGAAATACACTTTCTACACTTTTCTTTTCCAGTTATATGATAGTTTACGTTTAAAATTCTTTAATGATATAAAAGAAAAATATAGTCTTTTCAATGAGTTAGATATTAATGCAAAAGTTTTGTTCCTCTTTAGCAGCATCGATCCTTCTGTATATAGATCAACTGCTGCTTTTGTTTTCCAAGCAATGTTAGTTAAACACAAAAAGACGATTTTCTGATAGCCTTTTACACTTATATCAATATTCAGATTAGTTAAAATTGGTATCTACAAGCAAATCGGAGCAATTGGTCTCGCAAAGTCAAAAAAAATCATTCGTCAGACACATTTCTCGCCAAATGTTTAGCAAAGAATAACACCTTATTCCGACTTTCTGCGATTGTTATTCATGATTTGCTGAAAGATCTGCACAAAATAGTTAGCTGGACTGCAAAATAGAATATTAAGGTTGTGACACTTATGCAAACATTTCAAACTCGTCTAAAGGGTTTAATCTCCAGTAAAATAGTCTTTTTTTAAGGTATCAGCCAGGGTTCAAAATGCGAATTTTCGAAATTTTTGATTTCGAGACGTGCTGATAGAGCTTTTCAAGAGCTTTCTCTTAAAAA